>PVKA01006990.1:0-80249 GCA_004027165.1 Ctenomys sociabilis
GCTGGAGTCCACAGGAGCAGGAAGATTCTGCAGAGACACGATCCTACAGAGCCCAGCCAGCTATCACGCACTGCACTCCTGCCCGCCTTGTGGCAGCTGAAGGGCTACCATTTCTCCTATGTTCCATGACTGTGAGCTGGTGCCAGGGAAGACCCTGCACACACGCCAAGGCCACGTGCAAACGCTCCCCCCTCCCTCACTCCTCCCAAGTGCATTTAGAGCCTTGAGCCACGGCCCCTGGCAACCACGTGCCTGGAGGAAAGAAGCCCCACCTTCTAGGAAGGGGTGAGGTACAGGAGGGTTGACCTGTAACACCCTCTGGGTCCCCACAGACAAAGGCATGGGGCAGGGGGTACATTGTAGGCCCAGCCATTCAACGCACTCCAGGGCAGCCAACGTCCTCTTGCGTGGGGGTCTGGTGACTTGCCCTCCAGGGGTCTGCTGAGGGCATGTCCATTGCCACCCTGGAGAGGACACGTGGTAAGGCTGGGCCCAGACAGACACCCCCACATCTTCCTCTGAAGGACAGACAGCAGTCATAAGGCCTGAGGGCAGGGAGCAAAGGGCCTTGCCTGGGCCAGCTGCGAGTTAGGGGCCGAGGGATAAGCAAGATGGAGTGCCAGCGTGAGAAAGGAAATACACGGGCAGTGTGGGGACCAGAAGAGCAGGTGGCAGGCAGGTGGGCATCTGTGTTGCTGGCCATGCCCCTGACAGTCACCTTCTTCTCCCACCAGGGACACCCTGGACCCAAAGGAGAGATGGTAAGACTTCAGCTTTCCAGCTTCCAAGGCAGCTGGGGACAGAGCAAGCAGCTGCCTTCACTGTCACTTGCTAACTCTGCACACGCACATTGCAGCAGGGAGAGGCAGGCTGGGGTTCCCCACCCTGAACCACAGGGAGGAGGGCCAGAGGGAGCACCTGCCAGGCTGGAACTGCAGGCAGTGGGTAGTGGCTGAGTGCTCCCCAGCCAGCATCAGCGCCCTTGGGGAGCACGCTGCCTCAGCACAGCTGGCTGCATGAGCTGAGCTTGACTGCCCTAACCTGCTCTGCCCTGAGCTGCCCCACGACACTGGTCTTTGGTCCACACTAGGCAGGAAAAGAACCAGTCCTCAGCTTTCCTTCTTCCCAGCCCCTTCACCTGTGCAAAGTGGCCAAAAGCAATGTACCATGGGCCACCCAGGAAGGGAGTCAGGGCTCTGTCTCCACGAGGGGCTGGTCCTGAGCAGGGCCTGAAGGCCACTGACAGCAAACAGGCCATCATTTTCCCCCGCCCCTGGCCATGCTGAGACCCATAGCTGCCTCCCAAACTCTGCCTCCTGCAGCACGGGCTGGCATTTGTGCCACCGGTGGTGAGAGCAACGTGGTGCCACAAGCCACCATGAGGGCTCCATGACCAGCACCCTGCCAGGGCGCCAAGGCAGGCAGGCACTGCTGGGAATGGAAGAGGAGATGAAGCACTGTCGCAGACACCGGGGCCTCAGCTTCCACCCGCCAGCCCCAGACCCTCAGCAGCCCAGCCCCTTGGCCCTCAACCTAGCCTCCACACCCAGATCCAGGGTTTGCAGCCCCAGGACTTCTTTGCAGAGTTCTGTGTTACTCAGCATCCTTAATGACAGGGATGGAAACTGAGAAACGCAACGCGGGGCGATTCTGTCCCTGTGTGGACATCACAGCGAACGCTTACGTCACTAGGCAATAGGGCCACCACCATATACCTGTCCCATCTGTGAGCAAGCCATCATTAACGCAGTGTGTGACTACATTATCTCTGTCAATCCTCAGCGTGGCCTGGAACTCCTCATCCTCTTAGGATCCTCTCTGGCAGCTGTGGAAACAGGGCTCAGAGATTTAAGTAACCAGTCCAAGTTGCACAGCTGGGAAGGACCCAAAACAGGATCCAAACCCGGGACCCTGGGAAACCTCTGTGTAGCAAAAGCCTCACCCAGGCTGAGGTGCAGTGTGGACTTTCTTAAGAAAGAGACCTTGAACTAGGTTCTGAAGGATGAAGAGTCAACCATAAGAAAACAGATAAGGAGATATGGGAGAATAGCATTGCACAGGCCCTGAGGCTGGGGAGTCCGAAGTGTCCACAGAGCGGGAGGTGGGTCAGTGAGGCCCAGGGGCAGCATGCAGAAGAGCAGGCATTGAAACACGGGCCCCCTGGCAGCTTTCTTCTATCATTTCCCCCCGCCCCTGGCCATGCTGTGCACAGGCATGAAGCAGTAGAAGTTGGGGCCATGACAAGTTGCCACCCTGACTTGTCACAGAGGTGCCATGGCTCCAGGTGTTGGGACCTGGGGTATTTACCTCTTCAGCCCCTTTACACCTTCAGCCTGATGCCACCACAAGGCAGCCATGGCACCCCAGAGCAATACAGATGGCACCCCCTGGGCACCGCTCTGTGACCCTCATAGCACGTAGATCCCCACTTGACAAGAGGGTAGATTAAGGCACAAAGTGCTGAGCACATTGCTCGAGTGTCATGGCTCCTGCGTACATGGATAAGCTCTAGACAGTGAGATGGGGTCTCACCCTTGAGCTGCTCCTCCTCTCTGCTGTGCACCTCCTTTATCTTGAGGGCCAGGAAGCCCTCTGTGGGACCCTCCTTGCCCTCACTGCCCTCTGTCCACCTTACCTGCCCCCCATGAGCCTTCCCTCAAGGGAAGGAGCAGGGCCTCCGTCTCCCGTAAGATGTGACCCTGTGACAGGTCCCTCTGTACTTCATCACTATCCATCAATCCCATGAGCCACACTGTCTGGCTTGTGCAGGGACCTTTGTGGTCCAGTGTGACCATCTCTGCCCATCTGCCATCTATGTTCCCTCTCCTGGGTGTCCCAGCCTGGCCACCAGGCCCTCATGCTTATCCTATGTCCTCACCTAGCCAAACAGAGTCACCCCACCTGTCACCTCACCAAAGCCCAAGAGCCTGACATTAGGTGTGTGATTGCAAGAAGCTGGTGGGGTCAAGATGAGGGTCCCAGACTCAAGGGCACCAAGGCCATAAGCAGAGCTCAGACTTTGCATCCACTGGGGCAGGGTTGTCCTACAGCAAGAGGCATTGTCACCCAGTGCTTGCACCCAGGAAATCCAGGGCCTGGGCTGGTGCTGATGCCAGGGGAGGGCCACTGGGCCAGGGCCGTGACTGGCCACCTGCCAAGAGCTGGCTGGTGCCCTGCGGTATAGGGCTTTGAGATATTTAAGGAAGTTTCAGATTTTAATTTACCCTGTCTTGGCTCTTTAGTGTTGGAAACAAATTGAAATAAATCCATAGAGGATGAACAACATACCCATGGAGACCAACTCTGTCCCGTGGGCTATGATTGGGTATCTGGGCTCGACCCTCTGTGTCTCTGCAGTCCTGAACCCCAGGGGTCTCATCAGTCCCCTCCCCCACCCCTCTACCTGTCCGGATGGAGAGTGGCCTGCTCACCTGGGGTCTGGCTTCTGGCTCCTGCTAGTTGGATCCTGGGCCACTAAGTCTGGCACCAAGCACCGCCCTCCTGGTAGGCTGGGCATGCTGCACAGGTCACCCCCCAAGGCCTCTTCTCCGGGTCACTGAGTCTCCTGGGATTTCTGAAGCAGCAAGGCAGGGGCAGGAGAGGCTCTTTCCCCCTCTCAGCGGTCCAAGACCACCCACCCTGATTGCCCCCAACTCGGGGCCCAGAGATGGTGTGGCAAGGGTGCCCTGACAGGCCGAGGGCCTCAGGGGCCCTGGCTTTCCTTCTTATCAACTCTAAAGCCCTGACTGCCCCCAGGACCATGGCGCAGGCCTCTGAGAGCCAGCAGGGCACCAGGTCCTCCTCAGGGAGCAGGCGCCTGCCCTGACCCTGAGTGCTCCTCCGAGAAACTCAGAACCTGGCTTAGGGCGCAGCCCTCCAGCTGCCTCTGTGCCACAGGTTTCTCCAAAATACCCAGCGTCTGTGGCACTGGCTGTCCCCCTCCCACTGTATCCCTGTAGCTCTCTGGCTCCATGGCTTTCCCCAGGCAGAAGCAGGAGGTGCTGGTGTCTCCTGGAGCTTGGGTGTAGGAGGTCCTGGGGACAGACGGCCACCTGAGCCCTGAGTGCAGTCTGCTGCCTGGCCGGTGTGGGATGACAGTGGCCAGAGCAGTGGAAGCAGGATGCCACCCGAGAGGACAGGGCACCCCTGGCCACGCCTGTGGGTGGCAGAGAGGTAGCAGATTGGTGTGCAAGGCCGCACTGTTTTGTGCATGTCAGGCACAGAAGGCCGCGGCAGATGGGCCCAGCCTTTGGTACTTCAGGACACTCCAAGAAGCCCCAGAAGCCAGCATCTGTCCCAGCTCTACCCAGGCACCTGGCTCTGCCCTGCCCTCTCCTGTTTGCTCACTGACCTGTATGTGTTTCCTCCCCCAGGGCCTAATGGGTCCCAGAGGACATCCGGTTGGTACCTCTTCTTCATTATTCCCTAGTAGAGAGACTTGGGGCCACTGTGTGCCGAGCTTCAACCCCTAACTCTCATTTCTGTCTCTCTGTAGGGACCTCAAGGACAAAAAGGAGAAAAGGTGGGTGTGGCGGGGGCTGCCTAAAGTCTCCAGCTTGGACAAACTCCCATCAGGCAGAATGGGGTCAGGGTGGATGTTCTGAAGTTTAAGGTTGATTGACAGAAGCAGGAAAGGCCCCAAGGTGCCCCAGAACATAAGAGAGATACCATGGAGCCGCCCTGGGTGACAGCTTAGGGGAGGGTCTGCCCAGAGCAGGGGCCTTTCCAGCTTCTCCTCGGTATCTCTCAGCTGTCTCTGGCCCTGGAACCACTAGGATTGTGAGGTGCCCTCACCTCCTCCTGGCCTCTACTTTGCTGCTGAGTTTCTACCCAGAGCTCCAGACTGAGGCTGTCAGGCGTTGTGACCCAGAGGGGCTGCCTCCAGCCAGTCACAGGATGTAATTCCCGCCCCTCCCTCACTCGTGGGGCCACTTCCAGGCAGTCCCAGGTTTCCCTCTTGGGTCACAGAGGGACCTCACTCTCCCTCCCCATCTCCTACCCTCCTACCCAGAGGGCTCAGGCCAGCCAGAGCAGCAGGGACAGAGATTTAGGGCATAGCGCATAAATCCCAGGAGTGCCCTTGACAGATCCCCCAGCACCCATCTAACACCACTCTCTTCTCCTCCCCACCCAGGGCCAGTGTGGCGAGTACCCCCACCGGGTAAGTGAGCCCCAGCCCAAATGGGCCCTTTGATCTGTTCTCAGCACAGTTCTGCTCAGCCTTGTTTCCCTGGGGTCTCTGTACCTGACAGAGCTGGGGACAGGAGCCTTAAGCCCTGCGTAGTAGCAGGACAGGTTGCAAGGTGCCTAGCGGGCACCATGAATGTGTGTGTGTATGTGTGTGTGTGTGTGTCCATCTGACTGGCCATCTGTCTGTCTGTCTGGCCATCTGTGTCAGTCATCTACAGTCCCTGTTCCTCCACCTGTCTGTCTGCTGTCCTGGGTGCCTGGCATCACTCTGAGGTGTGTCTACAGATCTGGCTGCCTGCATCTCACCCTCTCTGATGGCTGTGTGGCTCACATGGCCTGTATGGCCCCTTGTCTGCGTTGGGCTCATGTACGACTACCTACCAGAAGAAGAGAGACTGAAATTCCTTGTTGCTTCACATGCCTGAGCTTCAGGAAGGGAGACCCTTGCAGGGACTGCATGAGTTCAGGGGATAAAGTTTCCCTTTCCTTGTATAAGCACAGGACGCCCCTCTCCCAGCAGTGTGAGGATTTACTGGGGGACGAGGTGGTTTCTCTCCCAAGCCTTAGAATAGCAAACCCTGCCTGCCCTTTAAGAATCCTCACCTGTGCACCAGTGCAGGGGTCCTGCTTAGGATGGGGAGCACAAAGCTGAGCCCTGCTTTCTCAAGCAAGAGCCAGAGAGCTAACACGGAAACATGCCCTGCACATAGGAAGGGTGGGCCAGACCACCAGGGCCCCTGCATCTCAAAGCAGGGACCAGACAGCTGCAGTCAGGCCTGGGAGGCAGTGTAGGCAGGACAGGCATCTCAGGAGACCCTCCCTTCCTTCAGGGGCCCAACTGTGCCCAGAAATGCATGGGTGGCTCCCCTGGCCTGCACCCTGGCTGGATAGGCCTAGGGTTGGGTTTTGGAGGCAGACAGAGGTACAAGCCAGGCTCAGAGCAGACCTGACTCTGGCAGGCCCTGGGAGGGCCTGGATAACAGGGTCTGACCTCTGCCCAGTCACTGAGGGAATAGAAGGGTACGGTGTTCTCTGAATTCTGGGTTCCTGGGCCAGGGAGAGGACATGGGGACCTGGAATATAAGGGGTTAGGATAAGTTTGAGGTTGAGGCTGGCTGGGCGTTGGCTGGAGGACACAGGCCACAGCCATGCAGACAGAGCTGGCCTGTTGGTGACATGTGCTTGAGATGCAAGGGCCCTGGCGGTCTGGGCAGCCCGATTCTGATATAATAATAGAAGGCCAGCTGTGTTTATTTGAAATGATGGACTCACAGGATTGTTATGTTGCCCAAAAGAAAAGCAACAGCCCCCAGCACAAAAGGCACCCAGCTGCAAACACTTCGTCCACCTGTCACCAGTCCTGAAGGGATACCGGTAGCAGTCAGGGATGGGCTCTCTACCCCCTCAGCCCTGCACAAGAACAGGGAAGGAGGCAGTGGTAGAATGTTCTAGAAACACCGTGGCCTCAGACACAGTGGAGCCAAGCCTCTGGTCAGCAGCTGTCAGGATGTGGGAACCCAGCAATGTCAGGGCAAGCTTACTTAGAAGAGGTAGGAAAGCAGAGAGCTTTGAGGAGCCCGCTGATTTCACAAGGGTCTGTGGGCCCAGAGGGGGTAGCAGGTCTCTGAGAGTCAGGCTGGTCCCTGCCTGCCTTTTCCAGCCTGAGACCTCCCCAGGAAAGAAGGGAGAGGAGAGGAGTGCTGGGTGGGCACAGTAGAGTCCAGGACGGGACAGCGGGCTGGTGCCTGTGGGCCACCCCCACGCCTCCTGTCACCCAGCCTCTGCCGTCTTCATTTCCCTGCACACCAGGAGCATCTGAGCAGCACACTAGCAGCTCTGCGCTCCAATCAGATAATCACCCTGAAGGTTTGTGGGCTCTGGAAGGTCGCGGGTCCCCGTCTGCAAGATGCTCCCTGCACATGAGCCCAGCACTGCCCTTCCTTTGCCACTCCCCGACGCAGGTGGGTCTCCAAGGGTGGCAGCTGCCCAGGAAGACACAGGGCTGCCTGGAAGGCCCAGCCAACTTCCCCATCCCCAGCTATGTGAATCCTCAGCCCCAGTGGCTCCTGGTTCTTAAAAGTTCATCCCAGGGTGCTTGAGGAAGTTCAAGTGCTTTTTGAAAACAAGTAGTTGGTTCTGTGCCATCTTTGTTCTCCCATAGGCTCACTGCCTCTTAAAGCCATGGGTCAGTTGGATAGCGGAACTGTGCAAGAAGTTCTAGAAATGAAAATCTCATTGGATAATCAGATTGCAAGCTCCTCTCCCCCCCCCCAAAAAAAAAAAGAAGAAGAAGGAGCGATGGTTGAACATTCCAGAGACATCTTTACCCAGCCTCTATTTTCCAAGCAGGCCAGCCCCACAGTGAGAGCTCAGTAGCACTTAGCCTGTGCCCACATCAGCCTCTCCCTCCTGGGCTCAGCCCCAACAGCTGCTCCAGCCTTTCCTGACCATCCTCAGATTTGCTGACATAAGCCTTTCTGGTCCTACCAGAGAAAGAAGCCAACCAAGGCTGCACATCAACCCAGCTTCAAGTACCAATTTAGCTGTCCTGCGGCTCCTGCGCCAGAGCCTCTGAGTCTATGATGCACAGCCCAACAGCCTGTGTCTCCTAATGGGCAGGGATGGGTGGGGTGGTGATGCAGTGTCAGCCTGTGTTGGCAGCCTCTGCAGCCCAGCGTGTCCAGGAGGCAGGCTGGGCCACACAGAACCTGTCTCCCAGTCCAGGGGCTGCTGGCCGGCACCCCAAGCTCCAACCTTCCCAGGGCTGGCCACAGCCCCCCCCCAGGCCTGTGTCCCCAGCTTTGACAGCACCTGTTCATGTTAATCTCTCTTTTCTCCTCCTCTCCTCCCAACCCTCTGGCCGCTCTGCCTTCCTGGTGCCTTTCAACACGGTTCTGGATGCCTGCGATCTCTGGCCTTTACCTAACTCTGGCCTTCCAACTCACCTTTCTCTTCAGCTGCTGCCTCTCCTCAATTCAGTGCGGTTGGCTCCACCCCCAGTCATAAAAAGGCGGACTTTCCAGGTAGACACCTTCCCCGTGCCAGACCCGGGTGGCTTCCCCGAGGGGCCGGCAAGTATGTGGTACCTGACAGGCCAGCTGGGGCTGAAGGCAAAGCCAGAACCTTCTCCTTGAATATAGTTCAATTAAATGATGCATGCATGGGCCCGTTAATACAACGTTGGTGGAGCACCCAGCCCAGAGCAGGGATTTGCTTAGGGCCTCTGCCTGTCACTAGCCATATGATCTTAGGCAAGTTCCTTGACCTCTTGGTACCTCAGCTTCTTCATCTGTAGAATAAGAATGATCACAGTGTCTGTGTCATAGCACTGTCGAGAGTCATATTACTGGTGTTGGCCCTCCTATGCTGCAAGTGATATAATGCTGGCTGATGTCATTTCTGTCACCCACATTTTGGAGACAAAGAAATTGAGGCTCCGAGAATTAAATTGATTTGCCCAACGTCACAGCAAGAGGAAGACTTGGAGCAGGCTGCAGGTCTCTGGCCCCCATAGCCACCACTCTCAGCCTTCCTACTTAGAAGTGCAGGCAGCTTAGCAGCTGATCCTGCACTGCCTCTGTTGGAGTAGCGAGGACGCTTGCTGGGCCATGTAGGACCTGTCTCCCAGTCCAGGGGCTGCTGGCCGGCACCCCAAGCTCCAACATAGTCCATGACCAAAGGCTGTGATAGCTGACAGCCACTGCTTCCCTCTTCCTGCCTTGCTAGCCTGGAGGCTGGCACTATAGCAGGTTGCCAAGGACGAAGCAGTCTGGCTCTGTCTCCAGGAGGTCACAGCTTGCTTCCAGGCCAGGCCCAAAGCTGCCTGCTTTGCCTCTCACTTACCTTCCTTGCCCTGCACAGATGTCCCCAAGTCACAGGGACGCTAGGAGTATCAGGCTACTTAGCTGCTCCCTGACAGCCTCCCAACAGGGCCTTAATCCTCCTTTCTTGGGGGTCAGGGTCTGAGCAGCCCAGATGTTCAAGCACCTGATGCAGCAAGACCTAAAAAATGCCCGAGTGAGCAGCTGAAAGTATAGGGACACACGGTGCGCACGCTCGCCACACCTGCACCTGCACCTCACATTTCTCTGGCCAAGTCCTCGAGAGCTTCTGTGTATACCCAGTGCATGCCCCAAGCAGGGCACTCAGAGCAGGGCCACCCACTGCCAGCCCCGAAGGCCCAGGCCTCCTCCTGGGCACCAACATGCACAGCCACCTCATGGCCACAGCCACGACTTGCTAGCTGTTCTTTGCCGAGCACCACTAGGCTGCAGCTCTAGTGTGACAATTCTGCACGCATTCCCTCCTGTAACTTCCTACATGCACCCCCCAGCGATGGGCACCATCTTCATCCCTACTTTTACAGAGGAAGATGCTCAGAGGTCCCAGGCTTGGACCCAGGCCACGCAGGTTGCTGCCTCCCTTTGCAAGAGCAAAGAGTGTGGCAGCCAGAAATTTCTGGGCTGTCCTGACCTGATTCCCAGAGTATGGAAGAACAGGGGCCCTGTGCTACCCGCTACAGACTGCCTGGGGAATAAGGTTTACATGCATTTGGCCACCGTAGGGCAGAAAAGGCCTTGTCCATTTCCTATCAATAAACCAAATATTGATTTCACAGACTCCACAGGATGGCCCAAGGTTCGTTGAAAGAGGAGAGTTTATATAACACACAATGTGCTTAGCAGATGGTGCCGGAGGTCATTTCCAAGGTGCCGGAAGTTGGACTGAAAGCCCATCTTGCTAGGGCTTATTTGGATCCAGAAAAACAGTGTCTGGACTTCAGAGTTGAGTCTGGGTCCTGTTCCATCTTAAAGGCTCCCTGTGACCTTGGCCACAGTTGAAAGAGCTCAACTTCTCTGAGCCTCGGGTTTCTTTCCTATACAATGGGATTTGTGCTGTTGTACTGTGGATTATCCTTCTCCAGAGGTATGAGCACACTGTGGAGAACATGAAGCAGGATTCTGAGGTGGTCGGAGGACGGGAAGCCCAGCCAGGTCCATTCTGATTGGAAGGCAGGCCACACTGGCTGCCTTAGAAGCCCAAGCTTAGCTATGCCTCTTGGCTCAGGAGAAAATGCTCCCCACACACATGCCGAAGGAAGCTTAACAATCAACACGAAGCTGGGTCAGGAGAGGGTGACACACTATTTGGCGGTTTCTCATAAGGCCTCAGCATGAGGCCCAGGTGTGGAGCGACGCTGTGCGACGCTGTGGCATCATCTGCCCCAGGAGGCTCAGCCACGAGATGGTGCCAGCAGTGTCACCAGAGCCGCGCATCGATTTCCCTTTCCCAGGCTGCACTCTCGTTCACAGTCACCCCAGGGGCCCTCAGCAGGCTTGTCAACTCTGTTCTCCACACATGGCATAGGACACCCAGTGTCACAGGGTTTGCCCATTTCATTGAGCAAATGGACTGGCCCTGGACCCTGGCTACTGTAGCCCCTTCATCTAGCCTGGAGCTCTCACACCTGCCACACTACAGGGATGGGCCCCTCCTCACAAGAGCTCAGCCTAGATTGTCCCTGGAGAGGTCACTTAGAAACAGTGCATTGGCTGGGCATGATGGCACAGGCCTGTAATCCCAGCACTCAGGATTCAGAGGCAGGAGGATCACAACAAGTTTTAGGCTGGCCTGAGTCTGTCTCAAAAAAAAGGAGGCAGACAGAAAGGAGAAAGAGAGAAAGGGGAAAAGGAAGAAAAAAAAGAGAAAGAAAAGAGAGGAAGGAAGGAAGGAAGGAAGGAAGGAAGGAAGGAAGGAAGGAAGGAAGGAACTTGGCATGAGTTTAGGTGCTAGATGACTAGCTTGTCCCACCCCAAGATCAAGGCCACATGTCTCCTGCTGCTGAAAGAACACAGTGCCACACCTGCTTCCTGGGCTGCTGGAACAGCCTAGGGACATCCATGGAGAGTGACAGAGACTGAGCTCAGAGCAGCTCACTCAGGAGCAAGGGTGGGCCCAGGGACGTGCACCAGTAACCTGTACAGATTTAGCACACTCCACAGCCCCTCAGAGCTCCTTCTCCATGGCGAGGGTGGCAAACGCAGTGGTCCTCTGATCTCTGGCACATCACAGGAGTGACAGAGAAAGGGTAGGGAAGGTAGGGACCAAGGCAACCAGAAAACTCATGCCCAACCTAAAGGGGTGGGGCTGCTCTTTTGCAGGAATGTGGGCCCATTATTGCCAGGGCTCCATGTGGTTCACAGAGCCCCTAATCCAAATTTGGTAGATAAAGTCCCCCTCTCCATTCAATAATGACCTCTGACCCATGGCTCTCAGTTGATCCTCCAGTTGAGGTGGCCTTAGTCTGCAAAGAGTTGAGACAGGAATCGAGGAACATCTGCTCACCTTCTATGGCTGAGAGCCTGGGGCCTAGAGAGATTAAATGACTTGCCACACAGAGAGGGTGACATAGACCCTCCAGGCATGACTCTGGCCATCGAGCCCAGGGCCAGCCTCTGGTCAGATCAGGGTCCCTCACACTCACTCCCAGTGGGCCCTGAGCCCTGGGGAACAGCTTCTCCGGGCAGCAAGTCCTCTCTGGCAGCCCCACTGCTTGGGGACCTGAAGTCTTGGCACTCTTTGCACTGCCACCAGCCCCTGCATGTGATCACCACTGCCACAGACTCCTCCCCCTCACGCCCACCTTGCCCACTGTCACTGCCACCTTCTGCACACAGCCACAATGGGGCCTCATGGGGTGCACGGCGTGGGCTGGGCTCCTTGCAAATCTGAGTCTCCTATCTAACACTTGTCCTCCATGAACCTCAGGGTGAGCAGGGCCAGGCTGGTATCCAAGGCCCACCAGGGCCACCAGGCCCTCCTGGACCAAGTGGACCTCTGGGGCACCCAGGACTGCCTGGGCCCATGGGCCCACCTGTAAGTATTCCCTCCCCCTCTCCTCTAAGATTTGCCCCAAGAATTCTCTTTGCCCCAAGAAAGAATTCTCTTTGTTCTAAGCCCTGAATTATCAAGGAGAAGCTGGGTTCCCAGCAAATGGCAAAAAGACCAAGAGCTATCCGTCCCTGGCACCCTCTCCTGTTGCCCTGCAAACTTACCTGGAAAGGCCACCACCAGCCATAATTTCTGTCCCTGGTCCCTGGCCTAGAGAAACCCAAGTCAGAGGCAGTGGGATTTGCACCCCCCACCCCCCAGCCCTGACCCCCGACCCAGATGAAACCATGTCACCTCTTGGATGTGTGTAGTTTCAAAAGAAGACCCCCTTCCAGAAGGGATGTCCTTCCCTGGGACCCTGCCCCAAGTCTGAGGGCTGGTACGGCTGCTGCTGAAAGGGGTTCAGAAGGCTAACAGCAACCTTCTCAGTCCACAGGCCCAGCCTGGTGGCCCCCTATGCCCCATTTTCAAGCCCTGGTCAAGACCTTGTGTCAGACCTTCTGTAAAGCAGAGCCCGGAACAGAGCAGCAGGAGCTGCACATCTTTGGAGAAGGGAGCTGTCCCTTACTCTCTGTGTGACCCAGGGAACAGGGGTGGCAACAGTCACCTTTGCTTTTAGTAATGCTTTTTCCATGGGATGAAAATGTGTGGTTGGGCCAGGAAGACAGCTCATCAGTCTAAGCACATGCCTGCCAAGAGCAAGGATCCAGGTTTGATCCTCGGTACCACATGCCGTGCTGGTCCCTCACCAAGCTGGCCGCAAAGCCCAAGGTATGGTGGCACACCTGTGTAATCCCAGCACTGGGCAGGCTGAGACAGGAGGGTCACTATGAGTCCAAGCTGGGTAGTAAGACTCTGCACCAAATAAATAATTATAAAAGATTCTTTCTAACTAACGTAAAATGAAGAAGGTATATTTTTTAAATTTGGTTTTTTTGGTTTTTTTTTTTCCTCTGAGGATTAGAAACATCATACACTCACTGTGAAAAGCTTGGAACATTAACAAGGAAAAATTTACCCACCTCTTATTTCCCCATACTCAGAGTCGTCGCCATTCGCAGTTCGCAGAGTCTTCTCCTTTTTGTCCCCTGCAGATCTGCCCATAAACACTCTCCAGGCTGGCAGGCTCTGCATGACCTCTGCAAGTCAGGAGGGCGTCTCCCCCAGTAGCAGTCTACGCTTCTGGGCTCTCTGGCTACCCCTACTGCTGATCCGGAGGCTCAAGGGAAGTGTGAGGGCCCTAGTCGGTGGGAGCCGGCACCGAGCTCAGCTGGCCCCCAAATGGATTTAGATGTTGCCACGATTTCCCCAGCCCCCAAAGCAGGGAGATTGGTATCTCTTCCACCAGACTTTAAATGGGAAAATGGAAAACCCAAGAAGTTAATTCAGAAAACTGAACCAAACCAAGCCAAGAAAACCAAAAAGTGTTCAAAATTCATTTCTTTGCTCACCACTGCCCTCCTGCCCAGCACATCAGGCTCCTGCTTGTTGAGTTCAAGCCACTGAGACTTTTGTTAGGTTGTTTATAAAGAAAAAACCAGAAAGCATGTTTTCAAGCCAGTTAAAACAGAGAAGACATAGGCATCATGGTGTTCTCCAGCCCATGTCCATTGCCTGGGCCTCCTGGCCTCTCCTTGGGCTCCCGAAGGCCCTTGGGCCCACGCCCTGGGCAGAGTAAGACATCAGGCAGAGCAAAGGGCAAAAATCAAGGCCTTGATGGGCCAGGCTGGCTTCCCAGGGAGGGGCCCCAGCTGGGAGGTGAGCGAGTAACACCCTGGACCAACCTGCACCATCAATGTAGCTCCATGCCGCTGACCCACTTTCCAGTGGACCAGCACACACACTGCCCACAGCACCCACGTGGCTGCAGAGAGCACCGTGAGCCTGCGGTTCCCACCTGCCCTCAGGTTTCATTTTCCCTTCCAGGATAACCCTAAAGCTGCACTCATCTTCCAGTTCTCTCATTAGAGCTCTCTGGGGGTCACCGGGCCCCAAGTCCACTGTAAATGCCACTAAACTCAGCCACTTTCCCTTTCTTGTTTCTGCAGGGCTTACCTGGGCCTCCAGGACCAAAGGTAAGGACCCACCTCATAGAGCCTTCCTCTGGAGGGACAGAGCCTTCCCCTTGGGGGGGGGGCTGGCTCCTGACCACAGAGCTGAGTGCAGAGAGATGGGTGAGGCTGACTCACTTCTAGAACATTACCTGGTTTCAGCACGTACAGCCCTTCCTGCGCACTCAGGGTGCCCGGCAAGCTCCCAGCCTCCAGAGAGAGCGCCACCCACCAGGCAGCTTATGTTCTAATCAGAAACTGAGGGCACTTGCAGTGACACCGTCACAATATCCCAATTGAACAGTGCTCTGCAAGAGGTCAGACCCAGAGGAGGCCTGCAGGGTCCTCAGGTCTCTTGTGAAACGTTACCCAGAAGCCCACAATGTCAAAAAGATTCTCCTTTTGAAGCTGAGGACCTGGGGCTTGGGGGATGAAAAGCTGAAGAGTGTTGATCCTGTCCTCCTAATGTGTCATTAGGATGTGGATGCCAAGAGCTCTGAGAAAAAGTGACCTGCCCAGATTCCAAGAGGGTTCTTGGTGGAACCAAAACTAATGGTCCTGTATCATAGGAAAGGTCCTTACTGCCAAGCTGACCCTTCCCCAAATTCCTCAGCCAAATGCACAAGCCGAATAGGATCTGTTGGCCTTAAAGACACCAAGAGCTGTGGTCCCAGGAATGGCGGGAAGTGGGTGTTGAAGAAGCAGGAGGATTGGGAATCCTTGGGAGGAAGAGGAGTGGTATTGTGCAGGGAGCAGCGTGGCACTGAGAAGCCCACTTGGATGATCTCTTTGTTCCCCCAGGGAGACCCAGGGATCCAGGGCTTCCATGGCCGGAAGGTAAGAAGAAAGGGATGGAGAGAGCTCTGGCTGTCCCATGGCACCCAGTGGCCCTCAGCGTGTCACACACAGGGCCAGGGTTGGATGGTGCATTGCCTTGCGTGCCTCACAACTGCTAGGTAGAGAGGGCTTGGAAGGCCCACTTGGGGAGGGAAGGGGCACAGAAAGAGCAGGGCCTTGGGCACATAGGTGTCCCAGCAAGACTCAAGCCCAGATGGCCGCCCTGGGCAGCCTGGGTGACAGCATCTGGCCTGAGGAAGCCAGGTTCTTACTGTCCCACTCCGGGTCTGCCAAGAGAGAAGAGGAAGGCCACGTCCACCTTCCGGGTGCAGAGATCCATGCTGGGCTGTGGGGGGGGGGCACCTCTGCTCTCTGATGGCTCCCAGGCCAGACAGACACATTCCTATATAACCAACCTGTGCTAAAGCCACCATGGAAGGCACTCTGTGAGTCCAGGGTAGAGAAATGACTTCCAGGTCTGGGAAGCCTCCCGGGACAAGGCAGCCAAGCGCTCAACCCTAATGAGCAATGAGCTGTGCGGGACTTGCTGGCCTCCTCCTTCCTGACTCTGTAGACTGATGGACTGAGAGCTTCTCTAGTCTCCCCCGATTCCCTGCGCTATCAGATGACAGCTGGGGGCCAAGCCAGCCTGGCCCACATGCACCTGTCTAGCAGTCAGTGCTGGCTCAGAGCTTGGGGCCACTGTGCTCCTCCCTGGGGCTGCTCGTCCTCTGGGAGGCCCACAGGCTTCCTCAGGTGTGGCAAGCCAGGACGGCGCGCGCGCATTAGGCCTTTCGTAAGTGCTTCCCATTATGTTTGCTTTGGGTCGTACTAGGGATGTGGGAAGGGGTTAGTTACTCTTCTCTTGTTGCTGGAACTAATACCCGACACTCAAACTTAAGGAAGGAAATGTTTACTTAGCTCACAGTTACTGGAGGTTTCACAGTTTAAAGCAGCCTGAGTTACGTAGCAAGACTCCGGAGACTTATTTGCTCAGGAAAAAGGGTCAGTGCCTCCGTCTTCTCCAAACATCTTTCTGCCCAAGGCGGCCGCAATCACAGACACCGCCAACCCTTGCTACAGGGTCCGGAGGAGAGGCTGGGGTACCACCATGTCCAGGATGACCCTCTCCACACATCCAAGGGAGGCCACTGGCTCTAGGGGGACAGCACTGCCTGTCAGTCTAAAGGTTCATGCTTCTCTGGCCCCACCCCTCAAGCCACTCCCTGCTCCTGGAGCTGCATTTGTCCCATGACTTGCATGCGGTTTTGGGGGGAACAACTAGACACAAACCATAAGGGGGGGGGAGCAGTCAAAGCAAGTCACGTGACCAAGCCCCACGCACCCATATGGGAAAGGATTGGTCTGTGCTGCTTGATCAGAAGAATAGCAAAGCACCTGTGTCTACTTTTCTTCTACTGCTGTGGTCCTTCAGCTAGTAAATTTACAGGGGAATGGTATTTTAAACAGCAAAACAAACTGAGGGGAGGCCCAAAAGCACTCATTACAATAACTAGAACCATGAAGTGATACTTTTGTGATAGTTGCTACTTCCTGGGAACCTGCTATGCGCCCGTTGCCATGCTGCTGTGTGCCATGCACCATGAGCCTCTAACCCCCAGCCTGCCCTGAGGCAGGTAGGACTATCTTCCTAATTATTAAAAGGGAAAACAGAGGCTTTCTCGAATCTCTTTGCTTGAAATAGCAGCCCAGGAATGCAAGTCCAATCTAGGTCCTTCTTGTGGTCCCACCTGCTGGGAGGCCCATCCTAGCTCTCCAGCCCTGTCCCAAAGCCTCTGGAGCCCTCCAGGGGGAGGAAAGTGGCAGGAAGGAGAGGCACGGAGAGGGGGAGGCGAGCTGGGGCGAAAAGACCCGCCCCCGCTCACATACAGCCCTTGCACGCTGCAGTTGGGCGGCTGCCGTCGCCACTTTGTTTTATGATTGCTTAGAGGGTGAAATGGCAAGACCTGAGAGATCTTTAATTAGTTCTGCATAAACTGAGAAGTTTGTATTGCGTCAGGAAATAGAAATTATAGCCCCCACAGTTGCCTCTATCCATTCATACAGGCTCACACAATTTACTGCCTCCTGGTGCACTGCACCGTCGGTTTTCCCATTAGCAGCTGGACCAGCTCTCTCAAGCTGTGAGCCGGCAGACGGGCCCCAGAGGTCATGGCGATGCCCCCAGCTGGCACTGTGCCATGACGGGCCTTGCATCTGCCTCAGACCGGAAGTCTGGTTCTTCTAAAAGGCTGTCCTTTTACGGTGGAGAGGCTTCCACCCGGAGCAAGAATCATTCCACCCGGGCCGTGTCAGGTGTGCAGAGAAGACAGTGCAGTCCTGTGCGGAGACACAGGCCTCCACGCCAACCATTGCACAGCGACTTTTGCTCTGGGAGAAAGGGAGGCTGCTGAAGGTGTCACGTGTTTTGGAGCGCAAGGAAGGGCCGTGCCTATTCCCTGTGACTGCAGGTGGAGCGGGGGCCAACCGCAGCTCTCCAGGCAGAGCAATTCCAGGTCCACTGGAGGCGCTTCCTAGGAGCGCTGTGGGTAGAGGAACCAGTGATAGGGCTGTGTTGGGAGAAGCTTCTAGACCATGCTGGTGGCTGCTGGTGGTCCCCTCCAGCTCAGGCTGCGCGGCTTCCTGGACGCAGACCAGCTGAACACCCTCGAGAGGAGCAGCCCCTGGTTGTGGGAGGAAACTCGGTTTCTTCAGTCCTTTGACCAAGGCTTTTAACCCACATGCAGGGCTGTCAGAGCCATCCCACCTTCGGGCCCTCTCTCCTTGTGCGCTATGTCTTCTTTCTCTGCCATCATGCCCAGTTCTGCTCTTGCACAATGGCCTTTCTCATGGCCACCCAGTGGGACTATGGACCTGGCTCCCCTCGCTACCTCTCTGGGTCTCTGGGAGGCTCCTCCTGCTTCCGCTCCTCCCGGCCATCAGCCTCATGCACAGCTGGGCGGCAGGCGCTTCACCTAGGTCTGCAGGGACCCTCATCCTGTCACCAGTGTCCCAGTGCCCTCTGACCCACAGCAGGCAGAGCGCCCTGGGACTTGATGACCAACAGCCAGGTCTACACCCAAGAAGCGAGGCCGCTCCTCAGGCACTCCAACTGCCCATCCCACTGCCCCCACCCTCTGGAGTGGACACCATGGTCTCAGTGACCACTATGCTAAGGCAGGCGCTGTGCTCCCTCAGTGTCCTAGGATAAAAGACCTTTTGTCTTTGATGCCCAAAGACTCAAGCAGCAACACTTCAGGTCTCTGTATCACCCTAAACCCAGTCACGCCTGGTCTCATTCAGTCCCTGCCATGCCCAGGGATTACAGCCCATCAACCCCATGGCACAGAGCTTATTACTTTGCCCAGGGTTGTTCAGCTATGCTGGAATTAGCAGCCCCATCTCATAAATTCAAGGCTGGCAGCAGACTGACTTAGCCCGCCTTCCCTGCTCTTTGTCTAGGCTGGAAGGCCGACCCCAGCTCCGTGCCTTGCCCGGCACTCTCCCTTCTCTCTAAGCTCCCCTTTCTGCTCTCTGGAATGGGGAGGAGGCACTGCCTGGAGGGTGCTTGGCCCCAGACACTGGGAGGATGGGCCTGCTCCTCCCACCCCGGGGAGGAGTGGCCCTGGCAGTAGGGACCTTGGAGCTGAGCAGGGGGACCCCATCCCACAGGCAGGGTGGCAGAGGACTGCTGGGGGGACAGATGGACCTTCTGTGAGCTTCACCTGCTCTGTCCCAGAGACTCACGGTGGAGTTTAGCTTCTCAGCCCGTGTAGTTTGCTAGTGATAAGTTCCGTCCTCTGGGCTGAGCCCAGAGTCATCTCAAAGGCCAGGAGGCCAGCTTCTCACTGGCTCCTTAAGATAAAACTCCAGTGTGGCCAGCAGACCCGTGCGGCCCCCACATCAGCCGTGGGCCAGGCCTCCTACCTGAATGCTGCTAATATTATTGTACACCCATATGGTCCCCATTTGATCCAAATTTATGGTGCGGATCTACTTTAAATACGTTGCAAGATGCAGCGTGTGTTCATGACCTTGGCTTTCTGTCAAGAGGATTGTCAGACGGATGTGGGCCCCCGCACCCGAAGCAGCTTATCTCCAAGTGCATCAGAGCTGGTGCAGTACTTACCGCACACAGGACCTCGCCTGTCGCTCGTGTGGTCTGGGTGCTGTGCCTCGGAGCTTGCACGAAGCCCCTGGCTGGGGCCCACATTCTTTCCTCTAGGCCACGAGCCAGGCAGTTTTAGGCCAGGGGAGGAGCGACACCAAGACTTCATGCCACAGCCACCCACAACCGTTAATTGCTACTCTTAGAAGCCTTTGCAGCAGCCCCCGCAGACAAGGACCCCCAGGAGAAGAGATCTGAGGGGGCTGTCCTCACTCCTTCTGCCACAGGGCATAATCATTCTGTCCTGCCAGTCAGTAAAGGTTCCTGCAGAATATGTGAGCCTACGGCTGCCTCTTGGGGCCTCTCTCACGTGCCGGGCTCGGTACCCACTACTCCGCATGCGCCATTTCGCTGCCTCCCTGTGGCCGCCTCAGAGGCGGGTATTGCTCTCGTCCTAGCTCATAGATGAGCAAAGTGAGGTTCACAGAAGCCCTTCTGCCATCTACAGCTAGGAATGGAGCTGGGTCTCTGGCTCAGGGTGCCCAGGCACCCCATGACTTAGCCTTTCACTCAGAAGGCAGGGGATGAAAACAAAGTTGTTGCTTTCTTGTGAGAGAAAAGTGGTGGCTGGATTCAGGCCCTGCCTGGAGCCTTGGGGCTCTCAGCAGGTGTTAAGGAGCTGGAGGATGGGTATCAGGAGCCCTGGTGCTCATGTGGGTGAAGAAGGGTGAGGCAGTGCAGTACTGTGCCCTTTGACACTGACCGTCTGAGTCCCCAGAGCTGGAGTGGCCCCTGCCTCCTGGTATAGCCAGTCCAGCGTGTCTCTACCCTGGTGACATCTGTTCTGGAAAGTTTCCTACAGTCTGTCCCCCAGAGGACCCTAGTGACCCAGGCCCTTCCATGTATCAGAGGGCTCCCACACTGGTGGAAGCCTGCGGATGTGGAGACAGTGTTCTCTTTCAAAGCCATGAAACCCCAGTGGGGACATCCAGACCATTTAAATGAAAGCAGATCAAACAACTGAGACACAGGCCCCAGACCTGAGGCTGCACGGGGGGCTGGAGTCCCCACCCTGCCCTCTACGGGCCCTGTTTCTCCTGCACTCCAAAGTCCATAGATTAATTAGAGCTGACTTTTCCTTTTTGGAACTAACTACAAAATCAACCGATCTCAAATTGAGATTAGAAGCCAGCCACCCTTCCAAAGCCCTGCCCTTCAGTAGGGCACCCGACCCTGTAATTCCCCAGATCACTTCCTGCCGGCCCTAATTACCGGAGCAGGGGGACCTAAGATTTCCGTGGTTCCGGTCCTCTCTGGCCTGGAGACATGACCCTCTGGGGTGAGGAAGCAGGAACCATGCTGACCCTTTGGAAAGGATGGCCTGGGAATTCTTCTGAGGGGAGAAAGGCATGGTCCCTCCCTCCTAGTTTCTCTAACCCAGGACAGGCCCCTAGACCACCCTGATGGCCTTCCTCCTCCTCCCCTGATAAGAACAAAGGCCCTGTGTGCCTTGCCCTGCCCAGAACACCCCTCACCACGCACCAGGAAGGTCCATTCATCTCATGAGGGTACAGCTGACCTTTGTTGGCTGGGAGCTGACCTTGAAGCTCCCTACTTCCCCCCACACCCTCTTCTTGCCAAGTTCCTGCCCAGTTTGTTCAACAAAAAGCAAATCGCCATTTAGAGGCCTCTTGGATGCAACCAAATATGGCCTGCTCCCATAAAGGACAGGTCCTTCCACCTGGAGCCTGTGCAGAACAGAGGACCCACTGCTGCTGGGCCTTGGGAAGTCTGGGCTGCAGCCCCTACATTGGGGCAAGGAGAGACCTTCCAAGTCATTCTGGGAAAGCTCTCTCCACCCACCGTGTTCCCCTGACCTTCTCAGAGGCAATGACTACAATCCACCTCTCCAGATATTAGTTCCCTTGGGTGGTACCAGGGTTAAAGAACCAGCCTCCCAAAGGGGTGGCAGCTGTCCCTGCCACCTAATGCAGGCAAATAGGCCAAGACCCTTTGTACACTCAGAGAACTGATTTCTCCAGCCTTAACATAACCCAGATTTGTGGCTGAGCTTCCCCTCTGAGAAGATAGAGGAAGGCAAGGTAGACAGAAAGGGGGGCCTGTGGGCTTGGATAGACTGACATAGCCAGACCCCCTAAGATTGGAGTGAGATCTGAACTGACTGCTTAAGTCATAAGAGTTGGAACAGGAGGTGCTGACTGCCATGAACACTGCAGTCACTGTCCTTCAGCCACAGCCTGTCCCCTGCAGATGTGTCCCTGTCACAGAATCCCAGCTCCTGGAGGATGACGGACCCTGTCTGCCCTTACCGCAATCCAGGAGGCAGTGCTTCCTGGTCTAGAAGCCCAGACCCCCAACTCCGTGACTGGGCTAGGGCAGGCCGCTGGGGCTAATGAGAGCAGGATGAACTGCAGGAGCAGCTAGCGGGTCAGCAGGGCACTTGCGCTTCCTGCCCTGAGGTGGGATCAAGGGAGCCCTGGGCCCTGTGCTGAATGGAGAGACTCAACCTCGAGGGGAGGGCAGGGGCAGAGGTCACCACCCTAATGAGCAGGGCTGCTCCCCGGGAGGCACAGCTTCTCCCGGACCTGTACTTCAGCCAGCGCTCAGAGTCCCTCCCCCATGAAGCTACCAAAGACTGAGCTCTGCCCTACAGGCTGCTGGGGTGCAAAGGCTGGCTGGGTGGAAGTAGGCAGCAGGCATCTGCTCCAGTCTCATTGTACTGCCAGGAGCCTGGACCCAGAGAGGGAGAGTGGACACGCAGATGCCCCAAGGGTCATGGGAAAGGAAGACTCAGAGGGATACTGAGGAAAAGCAGGGAAGAGGGACAACTAGAGGGTTCCAAACAATGGGGGATTTCCAAGATGACCTTCCACCGCACCCAGATCTCTGGGGCCTCCTGGCCAAGTAAGGCTAGTGGAGTTGGTCAGAATGCTAGCAGAAGACATGGTCCTCCAAAGGGAAGCTGGCGCTCCAAAGGAGACAGACAGCTGAGGTGAGAATGGCCGGCTTCAGATGAGGTCCTGTTGCGCCCTCTGCTGGCCACATGGTAACCCTGCATGTGCAGGAGCCCC
Organism: Ctenomys sociabilis; assembly: GCA_004027165.1. NCBI lineage: Eukaryota > Metazoa > Chordata > Mammalia > Rodentia > Ctenomyidae > Ctenomys > Ctenomys sociabilis. The sequence continues at coordinate 22,170 of PVKA01006990.1, forward strand.
GCCTCCTGGTGTTCCCAGTGCCCCGGGCTGAGCTGCCTTGATCCTACATGCAGACCTGGAGACCCAGCAGAGACAGCAGCCTGCAGCGGCCATCAGATGGAAGCGGATGGGACATCAGATCATCTGATGTCGGGTGCCTGCTACACATGAGTGCCTGGACGTGGGAAGAGGGCAAAGCTGTGTACAAAGCCTTGCTCTGCACAGCCCTTAGCAGACAGGTGGAGCTTCCGCTCCACATTAGAGGGAGCCCTGGAGCCGGATAGGGAGCTCAGAAGGCCAGAATCACACGCAGGGCACTGCAGCAGCGCTGCGCCTTTCTCTGCTCTTTCCACAAGAGGAAACTTAATGAATGGATCAGGTTTGCAGCACCAGTATGACTGCTATGGTCAGTTCCTGAGGTCACTTTCCTGCCCATGGCTGGGGGGACACTATCAGGGGTGAAAAAAAGACATGGCATTTGGGGCTGAAAATTCTGACCTGCAGAATTCAAAACAGGATGAAGCCTGGCATATAGCTCAGCAGCTTAAGCACCTGCCTGGCAAGTACCAGGTCCTGAGATCAACCCCCAGTACCAAAACAAAACAAAGCAGGATGAAGTTGAGTTGCCTGGCAGATGTCCATCTGTGTGTACAGGTCAGGGGTACAAACTGGTCCCTGAGGTGCTGTGCAGCCAGCAGTGCGTCCTGGGGGTGCAGAGGGCTTCACAGAGGGGCGATATTTGATCAGAACCCTGACAGCACCTGGGGCTTGTGCTGAGAACATGTAGAAAGGCATGGAGCACAGCAGTGTGTGCTCAGGGACCAGATGACAGCCAGACCCCAGAATGGGAGGTAAGGAAGTAAAGAAGGGCTGGTGTCAGAATGCTGTGCCCAGAAACCCAGCCATGGGCCTAAGGTCAGTGCCCGATGGAGAAGAGTGTGGGCGGGGCAGCATGCCACCCAGCCCACGTGCTAGAAGCTTGCCTGGATACCAGCTTGCCTGTCACCGAGGAAGCAGGCAGAAGTCACTCTAGACTGGACCAGGAGGAAGGAGGGCCAGGACTTCCTGTAAGGTAGCAGAGAAGAGGGAGTAGACAGGTGGAGACAGGCACACCTGCGTCCCAGAGCCTATGCATGCCAGCCTAACCGACAGGTCCAGCACTCCGGCCTCGCAAGGCAGCTTCCTAAGAACAGGTCTGGCAAGACTCTGTAAAGCCCATCTGCAGCCTTCAGACTGAGAAGCTGCCGCAGGCTGGCAATGGTCGCCTTTGCTGTCAGCACCGTGGGCCCTGGCCACAGCTCCCACCTGGGGTTTGCTGTGGAGTCGAGCTCCTAGAGGTAGGCTCTGCCTCCTTCCTCCCCGATGTGGCTGGTGGAGTCTGCCACTGCCCATGGCCCATTTTCACTGCCGGCCCTCTCCCTGCAGTATGTCCATCCTTCCAGACCCACCCCATTCCATCCACACAGCTCTGCTGCCAGGAGATAAGGAGCTCAGAGGAAGGGAGAAGCAGGGCTGAGATGCAGAGCAAAGCCCGCAACATCCCAGAGAGGCTACAGCTGGCCTGTGACTCAGGATGGGCAGGGCCAGGAAGGGATGTAGAAACAGGGCACATAAGGACCCCAGGTACACAGGCTCAGGAGAGCTAGGCCCAGGATGATGAGAAAAGGGAGCAGCAGGTACCCTCCCAGAACACCCGGTGCAGAAAAGAAAGGACATGAAGCACAAGAGAGGTGCCAGCCAGGGATGCTGGGCTCCAGCAGCCACAAGGGATCCAGGCCCAGCAGACCTCCAAGCAGCGGTGGGTCTTGAGTGTGTCACCTCCCCTGCTGGACTTGGATTGCAAGCCCATCTCTGAGGGCCCTCCCTGCTCTGAATCTGTGGCTTGGTGTCATGCAACTGAGGGGTGTGGCCCACATGGCTGTGGCCACAGAAAGGTCCTCAGGGTTGACGGGAGCTGGACAGCCATGGAGCAGTCAGGTAAGGAGACCACAGCCCAGTCCAGCTTGTTCTCACAGCTTCTCTTGTTCCTCCTGCAGGGAGAACGGGGCATGCCAGGGATGCCGGGCAAGAGTGGAGCCAAGGTACCTGCCCCTCACGTACCCCGAGCCACGCCCCCACAGCCAGCCTCTGTGCGGTGCTCTAGGGAACCCTGGTGTCCCATCTCCTCCTTGGACCCCCTCCTGTTTGTGCCTCCCTGGAAGGATGGGGTGTACACTGCCTCTCCCCCGCCCTCAGTTTGCCTGGCCTCCATCTGACTGGGACAGACCCCCTCCTGGGGTTTCTGAATTATAAAACCTTTCTCAGGTAACAGTACCAGCTGCAGTTCTGAGACCCACATGGGGAGTAGGTCACCTTTGAATTGGCTGAGGCATGCTTTAGGCAACCACTGGCTTCCAGTGGGTAGTCTTGGGCCAGTGCTGTGAAAATGGGTTCAGTCCCAGCCCCTGCAGCCCCTGGGGGCAGAGGTCAGAGACGCTTGGTCCCCTACACACTCTTGGGCTGACTGCGTTGGCAGTGCCAGCCCCTTCGTCTAGTGCGGCTCGCCGTTCTCCCTCCCCATTCGACTGCCCATCCCCCATCACTCCCTCCTCTTCTGTTACCTGCTTCACCCACCCTCTAACCTAACTACCACCCTGGGCTAGTACCACGTAGTATGCCTCCCAGTGCAACCCAGGAGCTCCGGCGCTGGGCTGCCCCCTGCCTCTGTTCCGGGATGCCCTTCCAGGGTGCCACACTCAGCGCCAGGCTCTCCTCACCCCCGCGAGCCAGCAGAAGCAAAAGTCCTCCTCCTAGCCCACCAGGACGAGACCGGCCACCTTCTCCACGCTGCCCATAGCGGCAAAAGCCTTCATGCCTTTTTCTTTCTCTGGCAGGGAGCTCCTGGGACCGCCGTGGCTGGAATGAAGGTCAGTAGAGTTCGTCACTCCTCCCATCAGGGCAGGATGGGCCATGCCCCAGGTCAGAGCAGGGGCCACAGGGGCCCGGTGGTCGGGCTGCTGGACCAAGCAGAAGGCCCGAGTAGAAGGCATGTATGTGCCAGATGCACATCCCAGAGACAGATGCTTAACTAAGCCTCGCAAGCAAGGGCAAAGAATAACCGCGCAGCAGGAGGCTTCCCCGGCCGCCAGCAGGCACCCGGAGGCCAGCGCCTTCCGGTATGCTCCAGGACTCGGCAACCGCGTGCTTCCACAGTGCATGCGGGCCAGCAGAGGGTTCTTCCACTGCAGCCCCACCCCAACACTCATCACCTGGCCGGCAAATGGGGCGCCCTAGAAAAGCAAATGTTCAGCGTAGGTCTCTGGGCTAGGTCCACTGGTGGGGGCTCCACGTCCGAGCCAGAGGCTCCTCCCCTGTCCTCCCTCCTGGGTCCCCCATGTGGTTCCACCTGCCACAAGCATCACCCAGAGGAGGACAGCAGCCCAGGAGGCCTCCACCTGGCAGAGGAAAGCCAGGCTGGCCAGAGGTTTCGCCAACAGCCCTGCCCAGGCACGGGGCTCCTGTGCTTGTTTGTTTCTGCTTTTTCTCTTATGCATTTTTTTTTTTCTGGAATCTTCCTTTTGTCCACACAGGGTGAGCCAGAGATTCCAGGAGCCAAAGTCTGGGTGCAGAGGGGATGCTGTGGGCTACACGGCGTGTCCATGGGGGAGGGCGTGCAGGCCGAGGGGCTGCCGTGCTTTGCCCTTGGTCACCCCAAGACTCCCTGGGCTTGGCCACACTACTCTTCTCAGGAGCTTGTTGCCAGTGTCCTCCTCCTTCTTCAGTCCTAGCCTGCAGCCCCACAGCTGCAGTGGGCAGTTACTGCTGCCCCCTTGTCCCCTGTACCTACAGGGCTCTCTTTCATCCTTGTCCAGGACAATAAGAGATGTTGTATGAAGACATATTTTCATGGCCAATTAAGTTTGGGAAACATGGAATTAATAATATTACTCGGGTCTTTTGGCTGCAGGCCTTTTCAGAGCCTTTAAGATGTGAACCATTCTTTGGAAAGCCCTCAAAAAGGCAGTATCTTAGGCTACCTTAGTGAAGCCTCTCTGCCTAGTGTCCTCTTCATTTAAGAAGAGGAGCTGACGGGCGCAGTGTTCTGGGGTCTCTGGTCTCTGATCACTGCCCACCCACCTCGCCACTATTCTATGGACTTATCAGTGACTTTATCCTCTTACAGTAGGGAAGGAGGGTGGGGAAGGGAGTAAGTCAGTGGGGTGGAGGTAGGGAAGTCCGGGGAGGTTTGCAGGGAGAGAGGGGGCAGAGGGTAGGGTAGTGTGTATTTGAGGGTCCCCTTCCTCCTCCCACACCTTTGCTGTGGGTGCGCATGTGCCAGGGGCAGAATGGCGAGCTAGGCCAGCACAGCTAAAGAATGCCCGCCCAGACAGTGCCGCCCCTTCCGGGGACCTGTCTCCGGCACTCCTGCCCGCTGCAGTCCCTGCAGCCAGGACCTGTAGCCGTTCCCTGTAATCATCCTGTCTTGGGGGGACGCTCAGGCTGGAGTACAGCTCAGAAGTGTCCCAGGCAGGCCCGGGCAGAGACGGCCTCCTCAGTGTCCACTCACCTCCCGTCCCAGGGGCCTTCTTGGCTGCCCGCAGGCCGTTTTCCCACACAGCCTGGGACATGTGGCAGGGGGCTGACAGCTGGGAGACATGGCTGGGAGACTTCCCACGTCATCTTTTAGGGCTCCGGTTGCCAAGTTCACTGAGACACCAGGCCACATGATGGCTCCAGGGCCTCCACTTCACTTTATTGCCTCTGGGAACCTGTGTTCCTCAGTGCTAGAGAGACAGGCTGTTACTATGTGGACCCTCACTGAGCCCACGCCCCCCCAGGGGGACACTCAGATTCCCCTGACAGTGGATATGGACTGAGTTATGTCCCACTAATGCACATGCTGAGGCCCTAAACTTCAAGGCGACAATTTGAGGGGAGGGTTTTAGGAGGTCATGAAGGTAACTGAAGTCTTGAGGCTGAGCCGCTAAGCCAACAGACTGGGGCCCTGGAAGAAGAGGAAGCAAGATCTTTCTCATGTGAGGATGCAGTGATCAGATAGCCATCTGCAGGCCAGCAGGGGGCATGACTAGAACACGGCCCTGCCAGCACCTGAGCCCAGACTCCAGCTCAGAGCTGTGGGAGGAGAGACAGGTGCCACGCAGGCCCAGGCTGGGGTGGTGGTCGTGACACCTGAACAGCTCATGCAGGGTCTCTGATGGCAGAGGGAGCCTCAGCAGACCTGAGGCCAAAAGGGCCCTGCCACACGCTGGGGCAGGGGAGGAACGCTGCCCCGGAAACACACCCTCCCAGGGCCCGGCTGGCTTCATCTGTGATATGAAACTGGGATCCGTGTTGTCAGAAAAGCACTCCGTGAGTCACGTCTAGGGAAAAGCATTCCTCAGTAGTGGACAAAGCTGGGGAAGGAACTGCCATGCTGAAGACTGCAGTAGAATGCCCATGGCTCTAGGGGCCAGAGCTTCACACCCAGCTGTGCCCGAGCAGGCTGCTGCTCTCAAGCGTGGGCTGGAGTGTCTGCTCCTACTGCTGCTGTCCACTGGTGGTTTGGGTGATGCCCGGTACCCTTGGCTTGCAGAAGCGCCCCGTGTCCCCTCTGTCCTCACGTGACACTTGCCCTGTGTCCAACCTCGCCCATTACAAGGAGCCAACACATTGCAGAGGCTGCAGTAGGACTTCAGGGCCTTCACTAATGACACCTGCAGTGACCGCTGTCCAAATAAAGCACCATTCTGAGGGGCAAGTGGGTAGGACCTCAGCATTTAAATTTGAGGGAACTGATTCAGTCCATAATAGGAAATAAACTTCCAAAGGCATCCCTCAGAGGCAGGGTTCTGGGAAATGATCTTCCCCACAGGCAGGAGGAGGTAAGCGGAAGAGATGGGGGGGCCTCTGAGCGGGACAGTGAGGGCATGGGAAAGTTTTCAAAGAAGGAAGAGCTCCTCCTAGTACTGGCTATCTGAAAGTCTCCACCCTGGGGGACCCCAGAAAAGTCTGACCATTGCTGGCCTTGCTGGTGATCTGTGGCCAGCATTTCTCCGCCGTCCTGAGTGATGTGGGACAAGGTCCTGTGGGGAGAGGTGATCCAGGCTGTCACCAGGTACAGTGGCCCAGGGAAGGGGCCAGTCTGGGATGGGGTCTGGGAGGAAGCAGGAGAGCAGTAGGTGGAGGGGTAGACGGACGGGGAAAGTAAAGACATCCATCCTGGAGAAACAGCCCCTAACCTCTGCTGTTGCATCTCCCCACAGGGTGAGAAAGGCTCCCCTGGGGTCCCCGGCCTCCTGGGACAGAAGGTAGGCAGGAGAGCTTGGTTGGATGGCTGTGGCTCTCTCTAAGGCCCCCGTGTCCCTCCCACACACATTCCCTCAGGCCCACCCCTGGAGGTGTCCCTCTCCCTGACGCGCAGGCAGAAAGGGTGGCTGGACTACAGCCAGACAGGTTTGCGGGAGAAACAGGGAGGGGCTTGCTTGGCCAAAACATGCCATAATTCAAAGAGCCTGATAGCTATGACCTGGTTGGATTTCTTTACAAATACTTTGAAAACCTGTGCACAGTCACAAGCCCTGAGGTAATGAGAATGAGGCATCTGCCCATCAACCCCGGGGCTCCAGTGGCGTTTCCCAAAGTGTGTTCCGTGGAACACTCCCCAGTGTGCATACTTCATTTAAATGAAGCCATTGTAAAAAGATGAGATCACATACATCTGGGGAGAGTTGCATAAGATAAGATCCTTGGATCTTCGCTCCTCAGCCTGGGGAGGCTCTGGGCTTGCTGCAGTGAGGTGGCGGACCAAGCTCCGAGTAGCTCTGCAGTTCTTTTCAACACTTGTCAACCACCACACCCTTTCTTCAAATCTCAAACATCCCCAAGCCTTTGGAGAGTGCTCCACGGAACACACTTTGGGAAATGCCATTGGAGCCCCAGGGCTGATGGACAGATCCCTCATTTTCATTCTCAACCTGTCCCTCCCCAAAGTCACCAGTGTCATCCCCCCCTGAGTCCCCCAGCCAGGTCAGGCTAGGTGAGGCCTGAAGACCTCTGTCGGGAGCCCCCTGGCTTTTACCATCCCTTGGGTACCCAGCCTCTCTGCTCCTCTGAGCTGAGGGAGGCAACAGGCAAGGTGTCCAGCACGCTGACAGCTGCCACAGCCTAGACCTGACTGTGTCTTTTACCTCAGGGAGAGAAGGGTGATGCCCGCAACTCCATTGGAGGAGGCAGGGGGGAGCCAGGCCCCCCAGGGCTCCCTGGGCCCCCAGGGCCAAAGGTGAGTGTGTCTGTCCTGGAGTCCAGGCCAAAAGGGTGTCTCCAGCCCGTGTGGATCCCTGTGTCCTGGACACCTCGACTTCTCTGTCCTTCTGCTCCAGGTGTGGGAAGCCAAGCTTCCAGGAGCCACACCAAGATAGAACTCAATCAGGGGCTGCTGGCCACAGGGCCTTGGCATAAGCAGAAGCCCCCACCTGCCACAGTCAGCGTGACCCACGTGGTCCTGGCACACCTGGGGCCAGGGGCAGGCGCAGCACTGATGGTGCTTTCCTCTCGCTGCTTGGAAGCTGCCGTGGTGAAATTTGATTTTCCCAAGCCTCGTGCCTGCTCTGCTGCTGGTTTGCTTCAGCAGCACAGAGGGATGAGAGAGGTCTCCCAGCTCACAGGAGGACAGGAATCACTCTGTGATTTGAGGCAGTGCACTCGCTCACCCTGCCAATGAGCTTCGAGAGCCCCATATGAACAGTGGGGCTGCAGAGAACCTGCCCTCACCTTGTTAGCCATCCGTCAGGAGAAACAAATCCGCAACTCACAGTGTAGCACGAAGGGAGCCATGAGCTCCTCCAGGCACAAGCAGGCAGTGAGGGGCAGGCAGGGCCTCTGGTCAAGTCCACCTCCCACCTCACTGTGGCTGGAGAAGATCTTCCAGCCTGAGCAGCATTTTCACCAAACAGCTCTGCCACCTGGCCCGGCACTGTCACACTGAGCCAGTGTCTCAGTTGCTTTTCTCTCATTGGTGGGACAAAATACCCAACACCTCAAATTAGGGAAGGAAAGGTTTTTTTTTTTTTTTTTTTTTTTTTTTTTGGTGGTACTGGGGATTGAACTCAGGACCCTGAACTTGCCAGGCAAGCACTTATTCTACTGAGCTATCTCCCAGGCCCTGAAAGGTTTATTTAGTGGAGCCATACTCAACTGGCTCCAAGGCAGAGAGAGACATGGCAGAGAGCAGCTATTCAAGGTGACAGAAAACAGCAAAGAGCAAAGGGAGGGGCAGTGGCTGAGGGGGCTATTGGGGCTCTCTCCCTCCCTTGTAGTGTATGTAGATTACCCACCCTAGGGCTGGGGTCGCATCCACACACAGATAATTCCCACATTGGATCATGAATTAATCACAAACTCTAGAATCCGCCCCAAGGACTGCAAGATTCTTTAAGAGACAACTATACAAACTAACAGCCAGGGTATAGCACCTGCCAATGGCCTCAACTGGGAGTTGGGGAGCTTGGCACTATTGTCTTGTGTCCTGGGACACAGGGAAGGAGAAGCTAGAAGGCCGCATCCCCAAACTTTGGTCCACTTTCCAGATCCAGACAGGAATGTCTAGTAAATGAAATATTAGGGCCAAACCCCCCGGCCACCTCTCTGTACCTTCTGCCCTAGAGTGCCTGGAGTCCCCTCCTCGGAGGCTCAAGACACTCATAAACCTGCCTCTGTCACCCAGACAGGACTCAATGAGTAGTGCCTTTCCAAGTGTTCCGGGTCCAGCCATGGACTGTGACTGGTCCCATGTGTACTAACCAAGAACTGTGAGGACTTTGGCAGGGCATCTAGACACCAGGGAGTGGCCCAGAACACACAGGAAGAAGACAGTAGGCGAGGAAGGCCTCTGAAGGGGGTGCAGCCAGGCCGGGCTGGTCAAGAGATTTAAGGCAGATGGGCAAGAGTTGGTGGAAGCCAGTGGGGAAGGAGAGGCCAAAGGCAAATTCAGGACAGGAGCAGCAGGACCCTCTTCAACCCCTCATGCCATCTGTCATCTTCCCAGGGAGAAGCAGGTGCTAGCGGCCATGCTGGCCCCCAAGGACGGCAAGGAGACAAGGTAGGAGCCCCCTCCACATATCCATGAACTGTGAGGGTCTGCTGTATGGCTGGGCACCAGGGCCCAAAGACAATGGACCATGACCCTTGCTTCCTTCTCACGGTTGGCTTGTGGGTCAGCACCATCCATGAGAGTAGCACTTGTATGGAAGGAAGCCCAGAGTGGGGATACTTAGGTTGGCTAGTGACACCAAGCCCCAGCTTCCAGCACTTCCGCAGGTCTAGTGAGGACTCTTGCGTCCCTCCAGCCTGGGCGGGCATAGGTGGGGGCAGCTCCTGGGGGTCCATGGCCCCATCCCCCATATCCAACTGGCTGCCTGGAGAGTGAGTCCTCACACTTGACGTAGACCAAAGGCTTGCCTTCCTGTAGCTTCACTTTCTGTCTTGATTTTTTTCCCCTTAATATTAACATTACCTCAGGAAAACCAGGCCAGTGGTTTCATTTTCACAGTTGACATTTACTCCCCATTGCTTTGCCCTGCTCCTTCCGCCAACCCAGTCCAAACAACCGCCAGTCCCAGTCCACACGGGGGGGTCAGTGTCCCTACCTGTCTCCTCCTAACTTCCTCGAGACCCACAATTCATCCTGCAGTTTGGTGCTTTCCAAGCAAAGTGACCCCTAAAAGACCAGATGGGCCCTTGGCGTGCCACCACTTGGTACTCAGGCAATGGGCAAAAAGTGCCTGAGCCTTGGCCAATGTAGAATGGAAATCAAGAGAGACAGGGCAGGGCTCCTGTTCCCAAGGGAGTCGCCGACCAATGGGACCTGGGAGAGGCAGCCAGAGGGACAGGGGGAGCTGTGGATAACTAAGATGGACAGGAAGGACATCATCAAGTGTTGAGTGGGAGGAAGAGAGGGGTGGGCAGGGCTTTAGGAACGTTCCTGAAAGAGCAAAACCTGCCCTTTCGAATTCAGAGGTGCCTGGTGGTCTATGGTAGGATGAGCCTGCTGCCCCCTCCAGGACCCTCATCAGATTCCCCAGGTCCAACTTTCCCAACACTTTCCATTCCTTTTGTCATGCAACAGGGGCAGCCAGGAGCAGCTGGAGAACAGGGACCAGCTGGCCCCAAGGTAAATGCATCTCTCCTGCATCTGGAGTCACAGTGCAAAGCAGCTGGACCCTGGGGTCTTGAGGGTGGGGAGGGAAGAGTGTGCTGGCCCAGGGTAGGGGGTCTGCCTGGCACTCTGGCTGGACGTGGGCTTCTCTAGGTCTGCCTGTTGGAACGGGGACTGACCATCCGTTCCACATCCCTGCACACCCTCTGTGAGTGCACTGCCTCATATGCCCCCTGTGGCCGCTCCAGATCACCCTGGGTGCAAACACGTGCTGCCGTGTGGTTCCTCTGGGTCAGCCTCCCGTTGAGATCTCATCTGCCTTCTAGGGCTCCAAGGGAGAACCCGGGAAAGGAGAAATGGTGGATTACAATGGAAACATCAATGAGGCTCTCCAGGTGAGTGGTCTCCAGGCCAGAGGTGGAGATCTGAAGGTTCTAGAGGACCTCGGCCCTGACCGTCGACAGGCCGCTGAGCAGAGCTTCCGGGAAGAGCTCCCCCCGCCTTATGTCCTTTGGCCTCCTGTTCTGCAGCGTCCAAGCAAATGTTCCCCATTATTTGGCATCACGTGGCCTGCAGAGGCAGGCTCAGCTGGCTCTGGGTAATTCGAGGCCCTGAAGGCAGAAGCTGTCCATACAGAGCTGTGTCCCAACTCTGCAGGACACATGCCTCTTCACACCAGGGGGAATCAGCTTCTTGGAGTCCATCTCTCCTTAGTGTCAAACGTACCCGTTTCACGTTCATGCGAGCCCTACTTTTCAAAGCGCGATGTCCCGACCTTAGCCCCTCTGACACTCAGGTTTGATGACAGTGCTGTAGGGCATTTAGCAACATCTCTGACTAGCTCTTGGGAATGTTCCACCCGCAGTTGGTCACCAAAAGTCAGGCATGACCCAGGGTCCCCTAGAAGACAGCATCCTCCCAGACTGAGAACTCTTCCTCCACGGGAATATATTTGTATGGGGGGTTCATTTATGAGGTGCCAACAGTCACCCCGTTAACCTGCTTTTGTGAGTGGCACTGTGCTTTGCTCTACTGTGTCTTTTAAGGGCAGGTATGGGAAGTTTGGTTCCGGGAGAAAAGAATGGAGGGCCCAGAAGGGGATTAGCAGGAGAAGAGCTTGCCTCCTTCCCTCCTTTGCTAAAGGGGAAGAAAGCCTGCTGTCCATTGTAGAGCTTGTCTGTCACTGCCAGGAGCAGCACTGGGCCTACAACCCAATGGGACCTGCCCAGGAGCTACAAACCTCTGGGGGAGGCGTGGGTGGCATAGGGCTGGGAGCCATGCTGCCCACACAGAAGGCCTCCCTCCAGCTGCTCATCACGGGATTGTGGCCGGGTAGAGTGGACCCCGCAGAGGGCTCGCCCTGCTCTTCCACTAATTGCATGGTGTTATTTTCAGGAGATCCGCACACTGGCCTTGATGGTGAGTCTTCCTCCGCCCCGGCCTTCCTGGGTGGGCACCGGGAGGACAGCATGTGAGTTCTCATCTCCAGAAATGCTGGGCTTCTGGGCAGAGCCGGGCCAAGGGTGAACTGCACTGGGACAGGACAGGGGCTGGGCCTCGGAGCACCCAGCCCTCACAGTCCCCCAGCACAGCTGTCCCTGGTGACGGTGTAACTGTGTCACTGGGGCTCTGCTCACAGCTGTGTGGAGGAAGCAGCAGCATCCAGAAGGGTGTTCTGACATTTGTCTTCTCTATAAAACCAGCAGCAGCCTTCCACATGTCTCCCTTTGCTAGAAATCAGTCTCACTGTGTGTACTTGGAAAACCAGCAAAGTCCATGCTGGGACTTGCACACATGGCTGTCAGTGGCTGGCTCTCAGAAAATATCCAGAGTCGAAGCAACCACTCCTAGTTTAACTTCCAAGGAGAGAAGGAAGGTGAGACCCTGAGGTCCTCAGACGACAGGAATTTCAAGTCACCTGGTATTTTTTTCACGCTGTGAGCACACACACAAACTCAGAATCAGACGCCACTTACAGCCCATGCCAAACCTTGATTGATACTAACTGATTCTGAAATCAATGGGCCACAGTTGAGGGACATATCATTTAAAATGACTATTGGACATAAACATTTTCTTGGAAACTTTTTTTCTTTTAAAACCAATCTTGGGTAGAGCTCGCAGTAAAATGTCCCCACCATAAGTATATAGACTTTGATGAGTTCCTGAATGTAGACGCCATGTATCTGCAGACAGCTCTTTCATAAAGCCCAGGGAGTTGACCCCATGCTCCCAGCCTCAGGCCACCACAGACCTGCTTTCTGTCTCTGTGGATTTCTTGTCACACTTTTGGAAGGATGGAGAGGGAGGCTGTGGGTCGTGGCTCCAGCCCACCCTCTTCAACCCAAACACACTCGGTGCCTCTCTGCTCCTCTTCTGAGGTTCCCCTTGTCATTTCCTTTGCTAAGTCACGTGTTCGTAGCACTGAGGAAATAATTGAAAACAGCTGTCAGCCAGCCTCCCCCTCAGCCAGCCTCTGTGCAGAGCCCTCCGGCGACAGCCACCCTCCTGCTTGGAAAATTCTTCCATGTGTCTCCTCTCTTCTTTCCTAGGGGCCTCCTGGTCTTCCTGGGCAAATCGGCCCACCCGGAGCTCCAGGGAGTCCAGGCCAGAAGGTAACACTGGCCTTGACTAAGGGGTAAAGAAGTGTGGGGACACAGCACCCCTCAGCACAAGATGCCATCACCCCTCGGCCTTCCTACCCAGCCACTGCCCGGCCTGAAGTTCCTGCCGCAGAGCATGTCGGCTCTGCCACCCATCATGGCCCCCTCGCCCCACCCCAAGAGGGCCACACTCCCTCCCTTGCTATCCATCTGGGTTTTCTGATTCATTTTCTGGGGTGCTGGAGCCTGGTGATGAACCCCAGGACTCACTGGAGCACCAAGCTGCCCCTATGCAGGGTGGCATGAGTCCCACACACTCCAATCATCGTTTTCCCTTGGTCCTTATGCCAACTCATCCTGGTGCTTTTTCACAGAAAGTTCACCCCTCTGTCCCACACATTTGCCCCTTTGCTCAGAAGACCCCGTGCCCTTCAAGTCATTCTTCCCTACCTTCCAGACTTCTCTTCTTTCAAGCTCAACTCAAGGCCTCCCTGAGCCATCAGGCAGAACTCACCCTCCACCCTACTCCCACCCCCCCCCGGTCCCCCAGGACACTGATGAGCTTTGCCAGATCTCCCTGACCTAAGGAAGGGGCTCTGGCTGGTGGGAGGAAGAGGCAGAGCCCAGAGGTGCTCAGGGCTCACAGAAACTGCATGCTCGAGGTGGCTGAAACGCAGACTACAAAGCCAGGATGGCAGACTCCAATCCTGGCACCCAGACTCTCACACGGGGCCTGCACAGTGGGGCTCTAGGCTCTGAGCTGTGAGGCTGAGATGGTGAAGGCGCCTACTGCTCAGGACTGTGGGGAGGAGTAAAATGCTCACACTGTGTGGGAAAGTGCAGAGAGGCTGCATGCACTGGGAAGTGCTGAGTGGGTGACAGTTATCACTGCCTGTGCTCCAAGAGTCACCTGAGTTGTTCTGGCTACAGGGGGAGATTGGACTACCAGGCCCTCCAGGACACGATGGGGAAAAGGTAAGAAGAGCCATCTCCAGACAGGCTTGCTCTGGGGACTGAAGGACCCAGGAACAGGCTGGGCGTGAGGCCTGTGGGGACCAAGACAAGGGGGTGGAGATGCTGCAGGGCCAGCCTAGATGGGCTCCTGCAGTCAAAACACAGAAGAGCCCAGGGGTATCCAGCCCTGACATCGCCTATGCTCTGGGCATCTCCATCACGTCCGGTCTTTCCCCTTCTCTTTTCTCCATGAATAAGCCTAAGAAGTGCTATTGATATTTTCTAAAGGGACCTCGTGGAAAACCAGGAGACATGGGACCCCTTGGTCCCCAAGGGCCTCCAGGAAAGAATGGGCCTCCAGGAATGAAGGGCGAGATTGGCTACCCAGGGAGCCCTGGAGAGAAAGGGGAGCCCGGACAAGCAGGCTCACCGGTGAGTGGCGGAACCACTGGGCCACATCTGTGTGCCATTTTCATGCCCGACATTGGCTCTGCATGATGCCAGCTGCTGCCTGGGCCGGAACCTAGAGCCAGGACTTAGGAGAGTGAGGGGTGTTCGCATGGTTGTGGCATTTCTTGGCTCAGGAGAGCTGAGTCATGTTATGTCCTCACCTGTTATACCCTTGGGAAAGTCACTAAGTCTTGCAGAGCCTGATTCCTCCTCCCTTAAACAGGGATAATAGCGCCTTCCTTGTATACCTACCTCATGGGCCACTGGAAAAGAGATGGCCAAGGGTGCAGAAGGCATGCAGAAATGCTGCCCCCCAAAGAGGGTGCATGCATGTAAAAGGAGCCTTGGCGGGGTCCAGCAGGCTGCTACCTTGACCTGGGAGCTCTTCATGGTTTCCGTCTATGAAGCAGGCACCGTCAAGTGCCCTAGCCATGAGGAAGGCAGGCGTGCACGCATGCCATAGGGTCACAGGTGCTCAGCACACGACCTAGAGCTTCTCTAACAGAGGTCTTTGTTGATCTGTAGGGTCTAGACGGCCCAACTGGGGAGAAAGGAGAACCAGGTGACCAGGGGAAGCCCGGAGCAACAGGATTGCCTGGCCCCATCGGGCTCCCAGGATTTACAGTAAGGCGAGAGGGCCGGCAGCAGGGGTCAGCAGGCAGCTGCAGATAAAGGTGCAGGAGCACGGGTGCTTCTCACAGGGCCTGACAGGCATGCCAGGACACGGCTGCATGCGCCCTGAGCTTGCTGCCTAGCATGGGGGCCTCCAGATAAGCAGCTGCTCCGTTTAAATGTAAACTGGGTTCCAGTTTCCTTGGCACATGCACCGTGACCTGACCTAGTCCCAGGATACTGAGCTTTTGGAAGTGGAAAAAGCCTTAGGGCCATCCAGACTCACATCTGAGCTGGCGACAGGACAGGCGGGCAAGCCCCCTTCCCCAGCGGGCAGCTCTGGGAGGGGAGGTGGGTGCTTCCGCATCAGCCTGCCCCATGACCTCCCTGGGGCTCTGGGCTCGGAAGCCGTATTCATCTTCTACTGCTGCATCAAGTCTCCACAAATGTAGCAGCTTCAAACAGCACCTTTATTGGAGGTCAGGGGTCCTGGTGTGCCCAGGTAGGTGCCCCGCCCAGGTCTCACAACACTGCAGGCAAGGTGCCGGCCAGCTGTGCCTTCACCTAGAGCTTGGGGTTCTCTTGCCAGCTCCCTGGCTGTCACAGATTCCAGATCCTTGCCTTAGTAGGAAAGTCCCTTGGCTCCTAGCAGTCCTGTATAGTTCCCAGCCACCTGACGCTCCCCATGGAAGCAGTACTTCCTGAAGGCCAAGGTCAGAAGGGTGTCCATCCAGTACCCCGTGCCAGCAGGATGGGGCCATGCATATGCAACACATTTGTAACATAGTCTTAATGCACATTGTATGTTTCTGCTCATATGACATGGATGTGATGGCTTGTAACACACTCAGAGAAGTAACAGCCATCAGCTTTGCTGCACGCTCTATCCTGTCGTTTAGAAATGAGTCCCAGCTCCACCCCAGGCTCTGGCACCACAGGGGACCGTACAGAGCACCTGCCCCTCTCAAGGCTAGACCTGAGGTCCTTGGAGTCAGGGTCACAGCACCTGTGTGCCTACAGCCTCCACTCCATGCTGAGGGTAGAGGCCAGACGAGTTTGCCACAGATGTGCAGGGTGGGACTATGCCAGGGCCCCCAGGACTCACACCCTGGTGTTTTATGTCTGCAGGGAGAAAAAGGAGAAGCCGGGGAAAAGGGTGACCCGGGAGCAGAGGTAGGTCACCCCTGCTCTCTTGTGTCCTAGATGGTCATTTGGCAAGGGCCTCATCAGAAATGGCCGTCTCTCTGGGATGCCCAGCAGCTCTGTGCCCTAAGATCAAGCCCCAGCTGCCTGACCCTGGGAAAGGCCAGAAGCTGAAGGTCTGAGCTTCTGGAGCACCACCCAGCTGGTGATCAGCCCCAAGGCTGCTGCTCGGGGCTTTCCTCTGGCCAGGGTCTGCAGGGTTACACAGCACGTACGCCGTCTCTGTCCTGCCACTAGAATCTAGACAGAAACATGGACAGAGCCACTGCCAGCGGCCCCCAGTCCCTGGGGATGAGCCCTTGCTGAGACAGGCAAGCACCCCAGAAGATGGGCCATTCAGACAGGATCTTGACAGTTTACAGGAATTTGCCGCTGGGCATCGAAGGAAGGCTTTCCAGGGAGAAGCAGACTCTTTGACAAGTGTAGTGGTGCAGGAAAGAGGAGACAACTGCAGGATGAAAGGCGCCAGGGCAAAGTGAGGCTGTCAGAAGAGTCGGGAGAAGGGCAGGCAGGCCACAGAGAGAGGACAAGTGGGAGGAAGGGCTGGCCACCCAGAGCACCCTAGAGCAGAAGGAGGGGCCACCCGGCCTCCTCCATCCTGTGCCCCGGCCCCCATCATCCCACCTGGTGTAGTGACGCAGACTGGATCCTGCCCTGTGTAGGTGACTTGTCCCTGCGGGACGTCCCATGAGCATCAGGGCATTAGACACAGAAGGTCCTCCCAGAAGCGGAGGAGCAATGGGAAAACCGGAAGCAGCGCAGGTTCCCGAGGAGAAGGAAAGGCCTCAAGAGCTCCTGCTCGTGCTGCAGCTCATGACGGCAGTCACCTGCCTACCACTCTTCCTCGTGCCAAGCGCTGCTCTAGTCCTTGGTAAATAGAGGTGCTCGCTGTCAGTCCCCTCAGTGACCCGAGCATCGTGCAACTGCTGACAAATGTGTCTCAAATGAAGAGCAAAGCTGCCAAATTATATTGATACCTCATCATAAGTAGGTATATTTTCAACAGATACAGATGCATATAATAGATATACATATAAACATAATATATTCAATGTATTTTATGCATTAAAAAGGTTGAAAGGGAAGACAAAACATGAGCAGTATTTCTCAGCTAAATAAATTTTAAACTAAAAATAGTTATTTTTTAGTTCTCTTTTTATAAGATACTTTAATGGATCTAACTTTTTTATTTAGTTTTAAAACTACAAAATAAGGGGCCGGCCAAATAGCTCAGTAGATTAAAGTGCCTGCAAGGAGGTGCAAGGGCCAGGGGTCCAATTCCTGGACCTGCCGTGCTGGCAGATTGGCGCACCTGTAATCCCAGCTCTTAGGAGGCTGTAAACAGGCAGATCACTACGAGTCCAATCTAGTAGTGAGACCCTGAACACCTGTAGGCCCTGCCCTAAAATACAGAAGAAAAAAAAAAAGGAAAAAATTTCCAGGCTTGGTGGTACACATCTGTAATCCCAGCACTCAGGAGACTGAGGCAGGAGGATTGCTGCAAGTTTATAAGTCCAGCCTGGGAACAGTCTGAACGATATACAGCAAGACCCACGCTGGCCCTGCCCCGAGGTGCACTGAGCCGGTGACTGAGTCCAGGAGTGGTGGCACACGCCTGTAATCCCAGTGCTGGGGAGGCTGAAAGCAGGAGGATCACTATGAGTCTGAGCTACATAGTGAGACTCAGTACCAAATACATTTTTTTTAAAAATTTAAATAAAAATTAAAAATAAATAAATAGGGAAAATTGACTTCTGGGAGTGTATACAATTCTGTGAACTTTAATATATGTATAGACTTGTATAACCACAACCATAATCCATTTCTTATTTAATAAGGAAAAAAGGCAAGCTTTTTTGTGGAAGGTAGAGTTTCCAAAGATGATTTTTCCTGTGAGGAGACTGTTAGGGAGCTGAGAAGCTCAGAGGCCAACGGGACACTAGGGGCCTGAGGTCACTGCGGGGTGACCTGACAGATAGGTCTTTGGCAGGGCCACACTCCAGGGAATTATATCCTGGGGAAGCCGAGGCACCTGAGAACCCCAAACCGGGTGGGGTCCCCCTGCTCAGAGAGGAGCAGGCGGTGGCAGACTGTGCACAGACGCATGTCTCCTTCGTCAGCCCCAGCCCCTGTGGAGAAGTGGCCCCTGCCCTCCACATCTGGCCTGAACCTCTCGGGCAGCACGCAGCCCCCAAGGGCAGCAGTCCTCACCGTGTCTCACCCCCAGGGGGCTCGAGGGGTGCTCTGCAGACATACTACCCCTTCCCCTCAGGATCAGCAGGCCCTGCCCCTCCAAGCTCAGTGCCTCCAGGGCTTGGGCATGCGGCACACGAGGGCCAGAGGTCAGAGCCAAGATGGCAGGGAGGGACAGAGGCTGGCTGTACCAAGGACCACAGGCTTCGGCTGGTGGAAAAAGCGCTTACTCCTCTCTGGGCGATTGCTGCCACGCACGGACATGGCCTGAGCCTAGCACTACCAGACTTTGCACCTTGTTAAGAAATCTGGAAGAATAGATGCTCTGGGGATTGTCCCAGGCAAGGTGTTTTTCAGTGTTGTACAGACAGGTGGGTTGCTATGAGTTTGTGACCTGGCCTAAGCCTTCTTATGTGAGACCGTGTAATGGGAAGTCCCCCACCTTCCATGGGGGTCCTGCCCCTCCTGTGGCCTTGGGAGGACCCCAGACCACATCAGGAGGAAGGACAACATGGAGTGTAACAGGGCTCCCTTTTGGCTTCTAGGTTCCTGGGCCACCAGGGCCAGAGGGGCCTCCTGGACCTCCGGTGAGTTTGGAGGCCTTGTTCAGTCTCCTGTGGCCAGGTCCCCAAGGTCCCTCCCACATTAAACGCTCCATCCCAGGGACATCAAGGAGCCTGCAGCATGGGGGATTCTCTGGAAACAGCTGGCCCGCATGGCAGCCCCTGCTTTCTCTCAAGCTTTGTCTGACATTTCTTAATCCTTTGCTGTCTGACATCTGCTCCATCCTGACCTCCCTCCTGCTACCCAGCTGGAAAGAAAACAGGATCAAAATTTTACAGAGGCCTAGTTTTTTTTTTTTTTCAAAAAGAAAGGATGTGGCTCAGAACACCGGCCAAGGGCTGGCCTTCCTGTGATTACAGAAATGCAACCTGGGACCCCTTCCACTGCACCTAGGGACCCCTGTGCACCCCAGCCCCACAAATGCTCATCTGCACTGCTGCAGGGCTCACGGTCCCCACAGCTCTGTGTGTCACCTGTTCTTACAGGTAGAAGTGGAGCGGCAACAGTGATAGCAGCCAACATTGATTGAAACCTACCACGCGCCAAACTAAACACTTTGTGTGCATTACTTCATCTTTGCTATGTTTCCTCAGTCTCCCCTTCATGAAATTCTGGGTCAGTCACAGAAGCCACAGAGAAATTGTCTGTCAGCCCCTGGCTACAGAAGACAGGCTCCATCTGTGCCCCAAGAAGCCACAGGCAGTGTCCCTCTTCATATTCCCTTCTGGCTGTCGTGGGCAGGGACCTCACATCACACGCTGTGCTCCAGCACCCACTCTTCTGCCAGCCGGCCCAAGGACAGAGGGGAACTGGACTAGAAGCACAGTTCTAACGGACCTTGTTTTGATTCCAATTGCAGGGCCTCCAAGGTCTGCCCGGACCAAAGGTAAGAAGAGGCCACGTGGCAGGAACTAGGGGAGGGAAGAGGAGGGCCTGGACCAGGGAAGGCCAAAAGGGCCCGGCTGGCCCACCTCCCTAAATGTGCAGCATGGTGCCATTGGGGCAGGACAAGCTCAGGCACCCCTTTAACTTCCAGCAGTGCCACCTGCATGCTTGGGACACAGAATTTTCCCATCCATCCACTGACTCCACAGGGTGACAGGCTAGGTTCTTAGAAAACATGAAACCACTTTCCCATCTCACCTGCCCCAGACCCTTCACTCGCCCTGAAGTACAGGAGGAAAACAGACAGCAGTGTCTCCCAGGACCCCACCCAGGGCCAGTCCCGAGGGCCTCTGCTTTGGGGCTCTCCTGACCTCCCCTGCAGCACTGCAAATGACTAAAAGGGGCTGGCAGCTGTGCAGTACAGTGGCCCTCACCCTCTGCCCTGACACTGTATGGGAGTTTCTTCTCCCAACAAGTCAGTGGGCCCCTCTGGTCTGGTGGTGTGTCTTGGGCATCCCCTAGCAGATCCTGCAGGGGTCTGCTTTTCTAGCCCTGCAAATGGCTCCTGTCCTGAAGGATGCTAAGTGTGACAATGACAGGCCGGTGACTCCGGATTCTTGACACCCCGGCTGCCACCTGCACCTCCTCCCTCCTGTACAAAAAGCATGAGATGGGAATGAGCTGCGGGCCATGCCCTTCTGTGACCTCCTCCTCCGTCTCCCTCTCCTTCAGGGTGAAGCAGGACTGGATGGAGAGAAAGGAGAGAAGGGCATCCAGGGAGAAAAAGGAGACCGAGGGCCTCTAGGATTACCCGTAAGTACCTGGGCCCCAGCAAGACCACTGTGAGCAGACCACTGGGGTGGCCCTGGCCAGAGACTGGGGCGAGAAAAGCCCAGGTTCTGAGGCTCTGCACACTCCACACTTCCTGTGGTCTTCCTTCCCATTGGGCAAGACCACAGACTTCAGCTTTCTGAGCCTCTTCCCCACCAAAGCCTTGCCTTGGTGCTAAGGGAAGGTGACGCTAAGAAGGACAAGGTTCCCACCCTCAGCAGGCTGGGTGGAAAGGCAGAAGGACCCAAGATCAGCCTCAGGGCCTGCTGCACCTGATTCAGGGCAAGCAAGTCTGCCATATGCAGGTCGCAAAGGAACTAGTTGGCAGACGGGGACAGACGTTGCTCCTCCAAGGGCTTGAGAGCAGTGGACAGTGAGGGACCTTCCATCTCACCTGTTTCCCGGAAGGGCCTCCAAAGAACCTTGCTCTGTCCACTAGCCTTCGCAGTGAAGTAAATAACAGACACACTTTGGGCCCAGCAGCCCAGAAAGCTCTGCTTGCTCAGAGACCCCTGGTCAATGGCTCAGGCTCTCAGGAGGCATCTACTTGTCCAGAGGTAGGGGCTAGTCTGGGCTGGCCAGGGTCCCAGATCCCCATGGCCTGATGGCTGTCACCGCCCACCTGTGTCCAGGTGAGCACAGCACACCCTACTGAGGCTGGTACCCTGTGAGTTGTTTTTTTTTGTCTTTTTTTTTTTTTTTGAGACAGGGTCTCATTGTGCAGTTCAGGCTGGCCTTGAGCTCATTTTGTAGCTCAGGCTGGTCTCGAACTCACAACAATCCTCCTGCCTCAGCCTCCCGAGTGCTGGGATTACAGGCATGCGCCACCACGCCCAGCTGTGAGTTGTATTTTTAAGAGCTGGCAGGGACATCAGCAGTATATCGCATCATTTCCTCGATGGCCAGCTGAGGCCACAAAGGAGCTAGGTGGACAGGTGGGGCCAGACATCACTCCTCCACCGAGTCCACGTCCTTGCCAGGGGGCTCCTTTCAGCTGTCTTCCTCCAGACCCTAGTCAAGGTCTGGCCCCACCCCAGGTAGCCATCATGATCCAGGCAACAACGGGAAACCAATGACCCCAGCTCTGCACAGCCTGAAGATCTGGTTCATATAATCACAGCCAAAGCAAAAGAGATAATTACAGCCTCATTAATGTACACATGTAGGAATATTTAAGAAGCTGATTTGCTTAACAGAGGATAAAAAAAATCAATGACTTGAACAGGCATTCTCCTTATTATAAGCCGTGTCTGCAATGAGTAGGGTGCTTCTTCCTACGGGAACTCCCTCCTGTCTGTGCCCACACACAGACCTCTCTTCACCCACCATCTTGGCCCCAACAGCCCCAGTGAACATCAGAGAGTGCAATCAGGGCCTGACATGCAGGTGACAGTGACGAGACAGGTACTATAATCAGAAAGTGCCATGTGAAAGCCACGGTGCCCAGTATCTATTGAATTCTCCAGTGTTTGGAGGGAGGCATGGCCTGCTCTTGGCAACTGGCGGCCCTGGGCTGGGTGGGGTCTGGGCATCTGGAGGCCAGCCCAGAAGGTGCTACTGTGCACTGGAGCTGAGAACCTCAGCCGTAGCTGGAAAGACCAGGGGCCCAGCTGGTCCAACACTGAGAAGCCAGGCCTGGGCAGATCTTCTGCCTGATGCCCTGTCTCTGGGAGGAGTCAGCTTCCTCCACCTTAAAATCCTGAGGCTCAGGCTCACCTTCAGCACATGTCCCCTGGGTTTCTTAGGTGCACAGCAGGACCAGCTCCCTAGCCTGGCACTGGGGCTCCATCCACACCACAAGTGGGTGTGGTTCTGAGCGATGCCCCACATTCATGATTGCCATAGGGGGCTCGAGGCCTCAGACCTATGATCCAGTCAGCTGCCTCCAAGGCCTCTTCTGTGAAGGGTCTTGTTCACAGCCTATGGACAGAGCCTGCTCAGGTTCTTCAAATGAGACAAAGCCAGCCAAATGCCAAGCCCTGCCCACAAGCTCAGGGGCTGGAGTCTTCCAGCCAGCTGCTGTCCAAATTCCCAAAGCATATGCTAAAGCTCAGGCTGACCAGGTTGAGGAAAGGTGGAGGGGGGCAGAGGCCTGGCTTGGTCTCAGCCAGCGTGCAAGAGCTGAGAAGGGCCCCCTCGCCTGAGTCCTCAGCAAGACCTCGTCCTTCCCAGGAATCCCGTCCTGGGCAGAGTACACAATGCTTGTCGAGGCATCTCCCAGGGTTCCCTTCCTCCGTCCCTCTCCCTGGAGCCCTGATACCCTGGGCAAGGGGTTCCTGAGATGTGTGGAGGACCAGAACAGCCTGTGTGTTGGTCCCTGCCCAGCCTGCTCAGCAGTGGCCACAGCGTCTGGTGTCTCCGTGTCGTCCTGGTCTCCATGTAAACACACTCCCTGTCCTCCAGGCTCGTTCCTCCCGTCGTGTTTGATGCCAGCGTTTGTGTCTGTCCAGAGTCATGCTTACTCACCTCTTCCCTTCCCGTTGTCCCTTTCTCTCCCTCCCACTCTGCCCTTCCCTTCTTTTGGTCAAACTGTGCCCTTCGTCCAGGGAGCTTCAGGTTTGGACGGCAGGCCGGGGCCACCGGTGAGTGTCACTTCTCCCCACTCCCAGCCTACAATCCCTCCTGTCTGTCCCACTGTGGCCTCGTTTCCTCAGTGAGTCATGCCTCGTCCCCACCACAAACACTAGGAAGGTCCCATCTATGCTCAGGTCAGGGTGCTTTTGTAGGCGCCCCATCTACCCCGTGCACCCAGGGACGGTGGCTCTGCAGACATGTCCCAGAGCCCAAAGGACAGCTGGGTCCCCAGCAAACACACCAGTGTCTGTGTGTGCCCATCCCACTGCATTGTCGTCAAGCTGTGAGCTCTGTCCTCCTGTTACCTGTGGGGCTTTGCCACCCTGCAGACCCAGCCTGGTGGGTGTGAGCAGAGCAGAGAGGCTAGTTCCAGCTCTGTGTCCCATGCGCATGTTTCAGCCAAAGACTTTTCGCCACCAGGGCCCACCGCTGCCCGCTGCTCAGCAAGGGGGTGTGTTACAGAGCAGGGACAGGGCTCTTGGATCCCGTTTCTCCAGTACTTCTGTATAACAAATAGCAGGGGCAGCAGAGATAGTGGCCTCCTCCACCTTCAGTGCCTTCCCTGAGCATCATGAGGACTCCGTGTCATGGCATTGCTGCGTCAGGTCTCCATGATATGTGTCTAGTCCAGGCGTGGTGGTGCACGCCTGTAGTCCCAGCACTAGGGAAGCAAAAAGCAGGAGGATCACTATGAATGTGGGCTGCGTAGTGAGACCTTGCACCCAAAAAAAAAAAAAAAAAAAAAAAAACCATGACGTGTGTCTGTGTCACGCGTGGAGTCACTCCCTCTCCAGGCTAAGAGCCCAACTCCTCTGTTCAGGGGCCACACAGCCTTGCATGTGCCAAGCCCCCTCCCAGCCAGCAGATCCCCTGTCTGCCTAGAGCCTGCTTTGGGGCCACGCTGGCCCACGGCTCGCTGGGTGCAAAGGCTTGACTGAGCAGGTGAAGAAGGCAGGGGGCTGAAAATCCTGGGGCTGATGTGGTGACCAAAGGAGCAGTGCTCACATCCCTGGGCTGAGACTAGCAGCAGCCTGGGAGCAGACACTCACGCTGCCCCAGGGTTTAGAGTGGCAAGACCTGGTGCTCAGACAGGATCCAAGAGTCCGGAGTCCCCTGAGGTGCCTGGAGCCCAGCCCAGGGACGCTGGAGCCCTGTTCTGAACATGACCTGCTCTAGCTTTTAGCTGTGCCTCCTCAGAATGGCTCATGGCTCTTTCTCTTCATGTGAAGGAAATCAGCTTTTCCCCACCTGCAACACCCTGCTTTCACAGCTACTCTCAGACACCCCGCATTCTCATCTGAGTTAGATGTGTAAACACTGAGCCAGGGAAATAGGAGCTGTGACACACATACCTGTCCAGTCTGGCCGCAGACGGGGACCCGGGAAAGGCGTCCAGGGATACCACAGCACCTGCGCAGTCTCTGAGCGACGCTGCTCCAACACCTCTCTCCCCCAGCTCCCCGCGCTGGGAGAGCTCCTGCCCGCCTCCCTGCAGGCCCATGCACTGCAGACACCAGAATGCCGTCCATTCCCTTTCAGCCTATTCTGCAGCTGGAAAACAAAAAGTTAGAGGCTGGAGCCAGAGACAGGTCCACGGGGTGGCCGGGTGGGTGCTACCCTGTGACCCTCGCTCTCCTGCCTCTGTGTGCGTCCGCTTTGGTCCCTGTGGCATGAAAACCTTCCCACTGCATGTGGAGCTGTGACAGACAGAGCCAGCCCCAGCCCCTGTCCTGGGACGTGGCCGCCTCCCTCCCAAGTGCTTCTGGGAGCAAACTAAGCAGCCGTTCTCCTGTTGTTTTCAGCCTTGGTGAGCTGGGTTAGGACGTGCAAGGGTTTTATTCCACGAATCTGGCTCTGAGGCAGCGTGGAGGCACTTTCTCCTCTGAGACCCCCCCAAACCCAAAAAAAATCACAACCCGGTCGCGTGACTGCCCTGAACACACCTGGCCTCGCCAACCCTGAAAACCAGTCTTGGACCTCCCTCCTCTCCAGGCAGGACTCCCAGAGCTCCCCACCCAGGGCCTCACCTCTGCTCTCTTTACCTCCCAGGGTACCCCAGGACCAACTGGCATTCCAGGCCCTGCAGGACCAAAGGGCGAGAGGGTGAGCACGCAGGGTGGCCAGGAGGGAGGGGTCAGGCGGTCCTTCCTCAGCCCCATCCTGGGACCTGCAACCCCACTGGTTAATGTGTCTACCCCAGGAATCTCAGCCCTCAGCTCTCCCCTCTCAGTCACTGTCACAGCAGCCCTGGGGAGCTGGGCAATCTGGAAACATGAGACAGCCTCTGCCTGGGCCTGCACTTGCCTCAGATCTGTCACAATGCAGCCTGGCAAGGCTTCCAGCACCACTATCACTGCCCAGGCTTACAGTTGTTGTAATGCAGAAACCAGCACAGAATAGTGTGCCAGTGGTGATTAGGAATTTCCCAGAGGACACCAAGAACTCTGGAGGGGAGGCTGCCCAGATAGCTCACCGGACTGCAGGGTCTGCTGAGGCAGAGTGCAGCGGCCGGGGTTCGATCCCAAGGGTGCCGTGCCAGGCCCGCCCCTGGGGTGCACTGACAGGGTGACTGAGACTGGGTGTGGTGGCACAAGCCTATAATCCCAGTGCTTTGGAGACTGAAAATAGGAGAATCACTATGAGTCCAATCTACATAGTGAGACCCTGTACACCCTATAGACCCTGTCCTAAATTCAAAAGAAAAAAAAAAAAAAGTCTAGAGGGGAGAGCATCAGATGCTCTACATCCAAGAGCCCTGCCCATGGCACTTGACACCCTGACGCAGGCCCATTCTGTGTAGAGCAGACCTAAGTGAGGTTGAGGGTGGCAGGAGGCAGCTAGGCACAGATGGGAGAGCAGGGTTCTTTCTCATCCTCTCCTCCTCCAGCAGGAGCCCAGGGCATCCACTGAGCTGTCCAGCTGCCAGAAGCTCCCCTCCATCCACTCACCTAGCTGACTCCATCTGGGGCTGATGGGACAGGGAGGATGGGTTGTGCCCACAGAGGGCTAATGGTCGTGCTGAGGACTAGCAGCTTCAGAGCAGATATCAAAGCCATCCTGTCCATTCCTGTCTCCTGCACTGGCCCATATTCCAGCCCTTCTGGAGGGTCTAGGGGGGACAGACTATACTGGACAGAGAGGGTGAAAGTGCTCCTAGCCCCTCCAGGCTCAGTTGGCATGCACATGAGCACACACACACACACACACACACACACACACACACGCGTGCGCACGCACACACACACACACACACACACACACACACAGCCCTGGCTTCCTGAGGGCTTTGAGCGGGTTGGACAGGTTATCCAGGCTTTGCATCAGAATAGGCAATGGTGACAGAAGGTTATTGCCACATCAGGAAGGATTCAAAGGCTTCTTTCTCTTGTTTCAGGGCAGCAAAGGAGATCCAGGGATGACAGGACCAACGGGAGCAGCTGGGCTTCCTGTGAGTCCTGTGAGACCACAAGTGTTCTCTGTCTCTGTGTCTCTCTGTATCTCTGTCTCTGTCTCTCAGTCTCTCTCTCTCTCTCTCTCTCTTGCTTTCGCTCTGTTTGCCTCTGTCTTTCTCCCACCCTGTCTCTCTCCCTCTCCCTGTCAATCTCTCCCCCACCCCATGCCTGTTCTCACTGAAAACCAGACCACAACAGAACACCCAGAGCTAGGGGCATTCTGTGCCAGAGGATGAGCTGGAACTCACAAAGGCATTCTGAGGAGCTAAACCCAGGGGAATGAGTAGCAGGACTTAACAGCACCTCTGGAGCCCGTGTCAGGTGCACGGAGCCACCCGTGTGACTGTGCCACCACCTCTGCCCTCAGAGGAGGGCAGCATCAAATCCAGATCCCTGTGACACAGAAAGGAGACCCTCCAATACCAAGCAGCTTTTCCAAGAGAGCTGGACCTTAAGGAGCAGAATGAGCTCTATCTGCAGTGTGCTTGTCCAGTGCCTCACTGTGAAAGCCGAGTGTCTACCTGAAAGGTCCTGAGTGGCTCGCTGAACTTAAAGATTTCGGTGACATGTTGCCTAAGGAGGCAAGTATTGCCCAAAGCCATCTGTCACCTTGCAAGAACATCTGAGAAGCTGTGGAGGAGTCATATTGCCTGCGCGAGCCCAGCAGGAGAGCCATGGGCACTCCTCTGCAGGGGCATCCTGTGCCTGTCTGCCACGTCCACAGAGCTGGCCACTCATCTGCATTAGAGACCCTGGAAGAACACACCTGGGACACAGGCTCAAGAGTGAGAAAACCAGAACCGCATTCTTGGCTTTGCCTGTAACTCATCATTCACCTCTAGGTCAGGTTCCAAGGCGGTTTTGCTCATCTGTCCGCCTATAAAATGGGGATGGTCGGGCTTGTCTCCGCCGAGTCAGGCGTCAGCAGGCAGCTTTCGGAGCCTGGAACGAAGACTGTGCGGCTGGGCTGTCCCACATCTTCTCATTACCATGTCTTCATGTCTCTGATTTATCGCAGGGTTTACATGGACCACCCGGGGATAAAGGAAACCGGGTAAGTCAGAGCCCACATGCTTTGGCCCTGGTTACTAATGTTTTCATGATGGGCTGGAATGATCGGCTGGGGTGTCCTGACCTCCCATGGAAAGTGTTTCCCGATAAATCACCTTAAATCGAAAGGGTTTACAGTAAGGGGCTTAATCCAAGACATGCAGGGAGCCTGGGCTAATCCTGAAATCGAAGCTCATATTGGGCCTCATTTCAAAGGAAGCTAAGCCCCCCAGTGGCCATGACATTAGCACTGCCATCCAGGAACAGGGACATGTCTCCATGTCACCCTGATAAGAGGCCCCTAAATATATTTTTAGATCCATCATTACCTCTCCCTCGCCTTCTGAAAGTTCTTCTGGGCACTCCAGACCACTGGTGAGTGAGAAAATAAATTCCAGTTCCTTGAAAAAGTAGAAAGCGGTTGCAAGCAGCCAAGCCTTTAAAAAAAAAAAAAAAAAAAGACTAGCTCTGTAGCTGCTGTTTCTCTTGGAAAGAGGCTTCAGGTCTCCCAGGCCCCTGGCTCTCCCCATTTCTGCCCTGGGCGTGTGAGCACAGCAGGAATAATTTAACTATGTCCTTGCTCGAAGGTCTCCTCTGCGTCTTCCTCAGGGTAGCTTCCAGAGGGATAGACGCCCACTAGAGGCACTGAGCCACCTGCCCGTGGGCCAAAAACACCTCAGCGAGAGAATGGGAGGAGCAGATGGAGAAACACAGCCTGGGGTGAGGATAAGATGTACTAGCGCTAGAGTCAGAACGCTGAATTCCTGAGGCCAGCTCTCACGGCTGACCCTTTTGGGTTGAGACTGTGTTCACGGATGGCAAGTGCCAGGGTCCGCATGTTCATATGCAGTGCCAGTTTCAGCCCATTCTCTTCCATGTATGAAGTATTTACTGAATGCTTCTAGATCTAAATGCTCCCCACTGGAAGCTTAGCAAAAGCAACTCAATTTGACCCACTAATTATGTAAACCAGTGGGAGTGGGGCGAACCACTCTTCTACATTGCCCAGGCCCCAAGACTCAGTCTAGAAGCCACTGGAACAAATATCTAATTCTGGATCCTCGGCCAACTCTTCAAGGTCAACTAAGAGGCATCTTAGGAATTCAGGAAGGGGCAGCACCAAGGAATTTAGGCCTGGACAGACGATCATTCCACCTCTTCAGCAGCATGCTAACTTCCTTTCTGACTTGTATCTAACGTGTTCCACTTTTATTACGTTTGGTTTATGTTTTCAAAACCTATTTCTTGAGACATTTTCAGTTGGCTTAAGGTCTTGAGCTGTTTGAAGGCTGCAGAATCAGTCCTTCTAGCAACAGTGGCCATAGCAGTGGAGGACAGACAGGGGCCCTGGTCACGGAGGGAGGTGGGAGGAAAGGTCGGGCAGGCTGTTGGCTGCCATGCTGAAGGACTGAGGTTGTTGGATGATTCACAGAGGTCCTGGGAATTCGTGGAAAAACAGTTCTTCTCAACTTCTCCTTCTGGTATTGACACACTTTCCCTATCCCTATAGAAGTTAGGGTAAGTCCCTTAGTCAAAGTTAAGCTCAGAAAATAGTACAGTTGCATACATATGCCATAAAGAACCACTTCACTTTTACCACAGAGCAGTTTTCGAGGGATAGCTCTTCTCTTCACCAAGCGAGCTCTCTCTCCTCCCCATTTTTCATCTCTGTTTGCCAACAGCTTTATCAGGATTTTAGGGGGAGATTGAGAACTTGGTAATAAGGCTTCCAAAAGCCCAAGCAGTCTCAGAGAAAGATGTTTTGTTTTCCTGCTGAAAGCTCAGAATTCTGATGCTTTCATCAAGGTAAAATGCCACCAGGCTACACCCGACGCTGCTTAGAAGCCTTGCTGTTACCCTGGAAGCTGAACCATGCTGGCTGAAGTCCCCACCCCACCAGAGTTTTAGGAGGTGACTGTCAGTAGACCCAAACTTTGTCCTCATTGTGCCTAAGGGACTTCATCAGAGAGCTATCCCACCTTTCGGTGAATCATGACACAACTTTAAGATTATGCTGCTCTATGTCCCCACCAAGAGCGGTCTTGAAAACCCTTTCCTGGTCAACGAAGGAGGAGTTCCTTGTGGTAGGGCCCTGAATGGGAGTTTGCTGAGGACACACATGACAACAGAAAGCTACTCTGTCCTGGTCGCTAAAGGAAGACCCCCTGTCTCAGTAGCTCTGTGAAACTGGCCTGGGAGCCATGGATGGCAAAGCCATCAGTCAAAGGGGTAGGGGAAGGGGAATCTAGCACCATGGTCATCAGGAAAATCGGGTGTTTCCATGGAGCTGCCTAGCAGCCAGCCAACTGAAAAGGTCTGAGGCTGCTCTGGGATGCCTGCGTGTGTGTGTGTGTGTGTGTGTGTGTGCCCACACGCACATGTGCATGTGCATGTCTTGCTTGTCTCGGTCTTCTTGTTCCCTCTTCCCCCACCACTCCTCTTCTGACCTCCTCTTCTTTTATCTTTCCCAATAATGTTCACCCCATTATAATCCCACACCCCTTAGCCTCTCCTGGCCCCTCCCCACCTTCCAATGTATTTCCTCAGAAATCAGCTTTATCCACTTACTTTTATTGGTTATGAGATCTCTGCACTCCACTTTATCTGCTCCTTTCCCCCTCACTGGCTAGAATTCCCCTTGCAGGGCCCCTTATGTGTCGCCTCTGAGGCAGGAGGCCGGGAGGTGGTAAGGAAAGGCGCTAGGCTAACATCCTCCACTGGCACCCAATTTAGAAGCTGCCTGGGCCCTCAGAATGCGGTGCACCACACCGGGTCACAGGTGCACCACACCGGGTCACAGGTGCACCACAAACAGCAAGAAAGTCAGACATTCAGTCCACGCTTTAGCCCCACGAAAGTCATCTAGGACCTGGAACCTTCCATTTGCCCACCTTCTCAGTAAGAAACTATACTCACACAGAGAATGAAGGGGCCCTCCTGGGGACACTTCCCGTGGGCTGCTCTATCCAAATGTCTGTGCTCCCTTCAGGGCTTAGCGATGCCTCGGCTGCATGCCTTTGTGCCGAGGGGCTCACACTGAAGATGTTTGTGCGTGTTTCCTCTTACATACATGCCACTTTCTAAGTGGGGTGTGCATTTTAGGAAATTCATTTAGAATAATATATGTTGACAATTGCAGACACTCTCGAGCATCAAGAAATTTGGGTAATTTACAAAGATCCAAGGAAATTTCCTAGCACTTTAATCATCAGGGGAACTGGCTGTCACCAAGTGTTCCTAATGTCTAGGCAGCTTGGTCCCCAAAGCCTTTCCCTGCAGAGTCCTGAAGACACGGCAAGACCACCACCCTGTGGCGGCAGCCTTAGCTCCTCTACTGCTTGACAGGAAGTGCTTACTGCTGTCATCTGGAAGCAGCTGTCATCTGTGAGCACATAACCAATGCCTCACTGAGCATGCACTCGTGGGCACGCAGGCCTCACCACGAACTGCAGAAGCGGGTGTCACTGTACCCACCTACAGGTGAAGCAACTGAGGCTGAGAGAGGCTCAGTCGCTTCCTGAAGTTATCCCACTAATAACTGGCAGAACCAGCTAGAACTCCAAGCCTTTGTTTTGACCAAAATGCTGTCCAACCCTCAGGTCCTGTCATCCTAAAGTGACACTGTGCAAGTCCCCCTAACATGAATTACCACCTTCCAGAGAAAAGAGTCCTGGGAAGGTTGCTGAGGTGTACAGGGTCCCTTTTTAAGAAAACGACACATGAAGATATAAATTCCAATTCATGACAAGGTGATTCTCCACCTTTTTAAAAAGAAAAACTGTGTTTGGTACAGGGTCTCACTACATAGCTCAGACTCCTGATCCTCCTGTTTCAGCCTCCCTAGTACAGGGATTATAGGCATGCGCCACCACACCTGGCCTTGGTGGCCAGCTCAGTGTGCCCAGGGCGGGGCAGGCCCAGCCTATTGTGCCCGGGATTGAACTGTGATCCCTGCATTTGCCTAAGAAGGCACTTAGTTCACTGAGCTATCTCACCAACTGGTTCATTTTTAAGAACTTTGGGCAGCCCTTCTTTAAATGAGTCTTGGCATGTTTAGAAAACAGGGCCTATTTGCGGGCCAGCGAGATAGCTCAGTGGTCTAAAGCGCCTGCTTAAGCAAGCTTAGGACCCACGGTTCAATCCCTGGCACTACATGCTGCACCAGCCCTACCCCCAGGGCGGGTTGGGCCGGCCACAAAAGAAAAAAAAAAAAAAATAGGACCGATTTAGATGACACTTACTGATGCTTTTCAGAAACAAATGAATTCCATGGACCACCGTGCCCGTATACAAATAGTTCTCTACAGTAAAATAAAATGAATAAGAACAGCTATCTATGGCTTTAGACCAGGATAAGCCAGGAATGGGGGATTCAGGTGAAAATTTCTCATATCCTCATGTGCGTACTGGGCTACAGGCACACGCACTTCCACACGCCCATGAGCGGACCCCCACACACCGACGCGTGTGCAGGCATGCAGGCAGGCGTGCTCTCCTGGGCTGTGCTTGCACACACGAGCAGGCAGACACACCCCCAAGACTCTGAACAAGGTCACCATGATCCCTAGCAAAATATCAGAGATGAAAAGAGAGAGAAAATAGTGAGAGCCCAAAGCCCTTCAGTACAAGGCCCTCGAAGCAAAGGAAGGAGGTCGTTCCTGCTCAAGTCATCTCGGACGGACCCTGCCCAGGCTTAGCATTAGCATAAGGGGGCATCACAGTCTTCAGTCCACCTCCCAGCCTGCCCCCACATCAAACTCTTAGGTGCGTAAAGGGCAGAAGTGGGTACTGACCCTGAAGCCACTGCACACAATTGCCTAATTAAGAGAATCTACCTTTTCCTCTTTAACCTTATTTTTCATTTTCTGTCTCTAACCTTAACCTGCAAATGATCCTAAAGTTTTGATGTTTGTTTTCCCCCCCTTGGACTAAACCATTATTTACAGGGGGAGAGGGGGAAGAAAGGCTCTAGAGGGCCTAAAGGGGATAAGGGAGACCAAGGAGCACCTGGATTAGATGCCCCCTGCCCGTTGGTATGTTTTCATCTCTCACTTGTATTGTTCTGGTTTTTTTCCTTGAGGTTGGAAACAAAAAAGGCAAATCAGCTAAGATGAGAACCAAATGCCAGCGCTGGTGCTACCAGAGTCTGTCTGCTCCCTGGAAAGCCTGCCAGCTGTGGGTGTTGTCCTCAAGCCCCAGCTGCAAATAATTAAGGCTCAATCCCTTTCCTTTGAATGCTTTTGCTTTGAAGATGCAAAACAATTGATGCATGGAAGTGAAGAAACCTTGAGGAGAGAGGGCTTGGGAGAAGGCCTCAGTGCTTGGTCTGGCCTGGCTTTAGAAGCCAGTGGAGCATTTGTGAGCTACGATTTGCCTTCTTTGTTTCGTGACCACCTCTGTGGTCAGCAGTTGTGGTTATCTGAATCCTCACCTGGTCAGGATGCAGGACACCAGCGTTAGAATCTCCTGAGGGCACCCGATGGGCAGCGTGGGACAGAACAAGGCCACACAAGGGGCTCTGCATGCCCAGCTGACAGTGCCCATGAGCCAGCCAAAACCTGAAGGCTGCAGGCCAAAATCAGCAGCACAACACCCGCAGAGGCCTTCCAGAGAGAGCCAGCGTCTGATGACGGGTGACACATCTGACAGGTTTTTCAAGTTCCCTTTCAGTCCACGCAGTGGTTCTGAAAACTGTGATGTGCTGCAGGCGAAGGTTACTTGCAACTGCGTGTGACTCTGTAAACAGACGCAGTCCATGCAGAGGACCTCTAGCTGAACTCCGTTCACACAGAAGCTGAGTATGGACCTGAGGGGCCTGCCGGGCCCTAGCCCGCTTTGTAGGTGTTAAGTGTAGGATGTCAAGGGTCCTGCATCCTGGCCAGGTTAGGATAGGGCCTCTCCACTCCACAGGTGGAGCCGGCCACTCTTGACCTAAATAATCGTCGTGGTTGATTTTGTGAACAGGGACATCGAGGTTTTAAAGGAGAGAAAGGGGAACCGGGGTTACCAGGGCTGGACGGACTGGATGCCCCGTGCCCGTTGGTATGGCGCCACCCTGCCTGCCTGCATGGCCCCGCCGGGCTTCCCATGTGTGTGGTTTAGGCCTGTGTGCTTTCCGCTCCATCCACCCAGACCCCCTTTCCTGCTCCTTCACTCCACGGACATCAAAGGTCACCTGCCAGTGTTCTGAGGGCTCCAGCACGCTGCTCTCTTATGCCTACAGTTCGCGGGCTGTTTTCTTGGCTTCCTCCTGCAGCGCTTTCTGATGTACCTCACCTTGCTCTCCCAGCTCCCAAGCAAGCTTTGGCTGCTTCGGATCCTTCTAGGGACTTCTGCCACCAGAGATAAACTAGGGAAGCGCATTCTCTGGTCAAGTTCAAGCACAGTTCCTTGTCGTGCGGTTAGGGCAGAATGCACCTAGCACACGCCTAACAAGCTGTTGGAAGGAATCCCTGAGTCACCCCACTATCCTGCCCTCCCCCATCACGCAGTTTGGCTGGGGACACATGGGCATGCTCTAGGCAGGATAAACTGACGGGTTCAAGAATCAAGGTGAGATAGGAAGGGCCCTGCCTGCTCTTCCAGGCTGGATCCTGGGTCCCTGCCAAGAGGACTCCATGAAAACTAGGGGACAGTCCAAGACCAGGTGTTCAGATCCTAAAGGGTTTGTTCTCTTTGTGTAAATCCCAGAGGACATTATGGGACCCTCTCCTGGTGTCCCCTTCCTGCATCCCCATGCAGGAATCTGGAAGGGTTGGAAAGACAGAGAGCACAGTTCAGGAGGAGGCAAGGGCACCTTGTGCAACTGGGTCCTAGGCTAAGGCAGCGTTAGTTCCCTCCTGGCCCAGCCCCTCTCAAGATGCTCTTGAGCCTCTTATGATCCTCTCAGCTAGCTGCAAAAAGAGCAGAAGGGAACACTTTGCCCCATGGGGACCAGTTCTGAGGTTTCTACTCACCCAGAGGAGCTGGGGCTCAGGAACTACTTTTGTACCAGATATCAGACTTCCCAGCCTCACTCTGGGTGGCTCAAGAATTGAATGGGAAGAAGACAGTAGAAGAAAGTGTGGGCCTCTAAGTCTGCTCTGTCCATGCTCTGGGGCCTCCGGTTCTGGGATCTGGCTGCCCTGCTGGTAGATGGGACCAGGGCCTCTGCAGGCCCAGCATGCACTGGAGCCTGTGTAGGCCCAGCTCAGGACACGCTCGTGGAGAAGCATGCCTCCTGCCCTGCTGGCTGCCCGCAGCTGCCCCACCGCACAGCCTGCATGAGCGTCTTCTCAGCCCCTGTCTCCATGGATCCCCACAGGTCTCCCCGGGCCAGCAGGCTCTCCCACCTTTGAGCACCTTCGGTCCTGTGCCACCACCTCAGCCTCCCACCTCTCACCGCATGTGACTTTCCCTCCCCTGCCTGCCCCCCTCCACTGCTCCAGCCACCAATGGGAAGGCCTGTGGCCCGCGGAGGCTCCTCTCCCTCCCAGAGACTGTGGAGAGTGTGGCACAGCACAGCGGGCTGGGAAGAGGGCAGAGGGCCACCAGGGCACTATGGGATGTGCCAGCTACTGTGCAGTCCCCTCCCTGGCCCAGGGGAGACAACGGTCATCCCTTCATGCAAAGTGACACCCCACAGCACTGTGTCGTTTGTCTGCTAATGTTCTGAGAAGGAGCATAGCTTACCTTGCTGTGTCTCACTCTGGCTCCTGTGTTGCATTCTTAGGAACCTGGGGGGTGGGGCACAGGTAAGCTACTGATCAGCACTTTTAGTGCAGGAGAATTCTACCTCTGCCCCCCTGGTGTCTGGCCAGCGCCTGCTGAAGGCCAGGTAACAAGGGGTCAGCTGCCTGGTGTGGGCCGCTGAGGCCTCTGATCCTGGTGGACCTCGCTCCTTTGGAGCTGAGGGCTTGCCTCTCCCCTGAGCCTCTAGGTCTGCTCTGCCCCTGCTGTGGGGCCTGCAATTCTGGGATCTGGCTGCCCTGCTAGTAGATGGGACTAAGAACTCAAGCTCTGCCCTTGGTTCAGCCTTGCCTGCTAGGTTGCTGCGAGCTCCCCTGGGGCATGCCAGAGAGGACAGCACAGTAGGTCCAGGGTACACAGGAAGGTCCCATCACCATGTGCAGAACATCCTGAGGCTAATGTGCCCCATGGTTGCCACAGACCCTGTGCAGTTACTCCTCTGCCCCCAAATTCCTGCAGTGTCTGAGGCCTGGCCAGACCATCGCTGGGACTATTTATTTCTTTATGTATTTAGTACACGGTCTACATGGTCTCACTACATAAATCAGACTCGTAGTGATCCTCCTGTTTTCAGCCTCCCAAGCACTGGGATTACAGGCTTGTGCCACCACGCCCAGTCTCAATTGCTGTCTCAGCACAGATCGAACCCCAGCCGCTGCGCTCTGCCTGCGTAGGTGCTTTAGTTCGCTGAGCTGTCTGGCTGTCCCTACTGGGACTGTCGAGATGTCCTCCTCCTGTGCTTAGGAAATGAGGACTTAGGCTGGCTGGGAGGGTTACAGGCCTCTTCCTGCCCAGATTTTGCAGTCCCAAGTGCTGAGGCACAAGTACCCCGCATTCCACAGAGACCATCTGTCCTCTCCTGGCCCCAGGACATCTGTACCCCCTGCCACAGAGGCCAGGGAGCCTTTCTTGGCCTCAGCTGCAGCCACAGGAGACCTCAGCTAAGCGGGGAGCAGCAGCATTGTCTCCCTCCCCCTTCCAAGGGTTTTGATCTGGAACAGAGAAAAGAAACAGACGGTGGTGGTGGTGGGCCAACAAGTCTCAGTGCTCTGCCTCCCTTCCTCCCTGCAGGGTCAAGACGGCCTGCCAGTCCAGGGCTGCTGGAACAAGGTAAGCTCCTCCATGCCCGCGCTGTTCGGGTGGGGCAGGCAGCCCTTCCTGACCAGTGCCACAGGGCTCTGGCAGCTCCATTCTGCCTTCCTGCCGATGAGGCAGCGAGACGTGGGTCAAGAAAGGCACTCCTTGAAAAAGGGTAGTCGGCGAACATCCTGGGCCCAGCAGCCTAAGCGTCTGCCTGGCAAGTGAGATTCCTGCTGCCAAAAGAAAAAAAAGAATAACATAGGTTATCGGTTAGCTGCCCTCTTAGCATTCCAATGAACTCATTTAAGCCACATGATATTTATCCAGATAGAGGATATCCACACTATTTACACTAAATTCATGCAGGCTTTTTTCAGTACCAGGGCTTGAACTCAAGGCCTTTGCACTAAGCTACCTCCGCAGCCCGCTTTCCTTTTCTTCGAGACAGATTCTTCCTGGGTTGCTAAACTGCCCAGGCAGGGCTCACTCAGCTACCCAGATCGTTGGGGTACAGATGTGCACCACCACATCTGGTTCTCACATGGCTCCAATCCCTGCTCACAAGGACTGTCCAGTTTGCCCCTCCCCATTGCACCTCAGCCACGGCAGCCTCGTGTTCGCACACATGCCTCTGTGGTCATCTTTCCCAGGCTCTTTAGCATTCTGACCAGCGGTGAGATTTTGCTGACTTGCCTCTGCCTTGGTACTTGCCACTATTAGCTGCTGAGGTCACAAGCTCAAAGCCCTCAACCGATCACCTCACACGGCCCTGGCTATTTCAGAAGCCCACCTTCCAGCCTGCCTGCCTCCCGGTGCCTCCTGCCCAGCCCTCCACCGACACTGTCCTCCTAAAATGCATGGAGACCCCAACCTGCTGCAGGTTCGCGTTCAGCTGGTCTAGTCCTGTGCCAGTGACAGCAGAGCCACATGTACAGTGGGACAAATAAGTCCCCTGTGCCCCTGTGCTATATAGTGCAGTCTCACCGTCCACAGGACCGCATGAAAGTAGTGAAGTGACCAGGGCACCCCAGGCCCTAGGTCGAGCACCTAAGCGTCAGGGTAGCCAAAGCACCCCCCAACCGAAAAAAGAGAAAGCTCAACACCCCAGGAGCTGCCTCACATCCCTCTGTGCCCTGCAAGACCTAGGTAAAGCTCCACATTATCCTGGGACACAGCCCTTTGTCCCCAAGAAAGAATTTCTGCTTCAAAGGTGCTGCTGATGGTCAAAAAATAAAAATTTCCCTGATCTTAGCAAGGGAACAGCAGCAGCTATCGTGAGAGTTTTCGAGAAGCAACAAACTATAGAGGGCTTCCCGTTCTTTGGTCCACACTTGAATTCCATCCCGGACCAGGTCTGAAGCAACCAAGACAGAATACATGAAGTGCCCTCTAGCGGCCATGCAGGGGAGTCACTGGAAGGTGAAAGGAATTTCCCACCGTCAAGGTGCTTGAAGTCCATTGTTGTCATCCAAAGTTCCCATCCAACCCAGAACAGGATCCTCCTCCTTGCTTACAGGGACATAAGCACCCACAGGATCCTTTGGCACTAACTGTGCACTGTTTTGCTTTTGTCTTGCAGTGACGCCTCTAACCTCGGACTGGCCTGTGTGTGTGTTTATACATAGAATATTTATTTTTATACAGTTTTCACTTTTTGAAAATGCCAGAAGTATGATGCATCTTACAGATTATTAAAAGAAAGAGGAAAACTTGCATATTTTGTACAGAAAATAACACCTCTCCTTTTGTTTACAAGATTTCTGTGTAAGTCTATGTCTCTAATACAGTTCCTATTTGTGAGTACAGTCCTAATGTTTGCATGATATTCGTGCATACTTATTTACATATAGAAGCTTAATAAATTATTGTGTTCTGGCGCCAAAGAGGGTGGCCAGCACCCCAGTGCTGCTAGCTGGTGGGAGACTCCCCATAAACACGAGGTCGGGATGGCTACCAGACTAGGTGTACCTAAGAATATTTTTTAACAATTCTGGATTTTCATTATTAAAAAATGAAACGTGACAGTTCATGATCCTGTTTAATCACTACACAGATTCTTTCCTGTGCAAGCAGGAAGTCTGAGAAGCAGGGGTCCTCAGAAGGGTGGAGAAACGCCTTCAAGTGTTAAGCCCAGTGAAGGGAAGGAGGGTCACTACTAATGCAGCTTCTACTCTAACTTATCATAAGTTGCCTAGGGAGATAGCTCAGTGGAATAAGTGCTTGCCTAGCAAGCTCAGGGTCCTGAGTTCAATCCCTGGTACCAGAAAAGAACAGAAAAAAAAAAAAAAAAAAAAGACTAACTTATCCCAAGTTCATCACAGCAGTATTTGAGCAGTTGGAGTTCAGGCTGTGGCCCCCCAAAATATAAAGGGTCTGTTTACTATTGCTTTTAGGTTTGGGTGGGGATTTTTTTTCAATATATTTGGTACAGTGTCTCACTGTACAGACCGGACTCATAATGATCCTCCTGTTTCCAGCATCCCAGCACTGGGACTACAGGCGTGCACCACCACACTCAGTCTCAGTGGCCAGTCCAGAGTGCCTAAAGCCAGGGCCGGCACAGCATGTAGTGCTGAGGGATTGAACCCCGGCCCCTGTGCTTGCCTAAGCAGGCACTTAGTCTGCTGAGCTCTCTCTCCAGGCTTTGGTGGGGATTTTGTCTATATGTCTGTTTTGTTTTTCCCTTTTAAGCTACAATTATTCATGGTGTTCCCTTGATAGGAGTTTGCGTGTTCACACACATCTAGCTGGGGAAGAGGCTTTGCCTTCCCTACCAGTTGACAACAAAGGACAGCCAGGTAACACCTCCAGATCTGGGCCACCTGGGCCAGCCTGATAGCTCAGTGGACTAAAGCAATTGCAGAGTTTGGGGTTCAATCCCCAGCTTGCCGTGCTGGCCCCAGCCCTGGGGTGTGACAAGACAGCGATTGAGAATGCGTATGGTGGCATACACCTGTAATCCCAGCACTTGGGAGGCTGAAAACAGGAGAATCACTACAAGTCTGATTTACAGTGAGATCCTGTAGACCCTGTCCTAAGTACATTAAAAAAGAAATCGAGTTTCCATTCATAGTACACCCCTTACCATAGGAAAGGTGCCCAAAAGCCTACCTCAGTGACAGGGAGATATTACTGTAGCGTACCATGCAGTTTCTTGCTAGCTGTCTTCCAACATAAAGTGGTGCTTCTAAAGGGCTTAAAGACACGACCCAAAAGTTTAAGCCCCCCTCACCCTGTATACATTTTCTTCATACATGCTTTCTTTATAATCTGCAAAGGGGAAACTTAAACTCAGCCTCTGTCCACACCCAAGGGGACAGAAATCAAATAGGGGACCACATGTGGGGAAGGAAGGGCCTGCCTGTCAGGGCCCACACCCTCGACCTCTTGCTTCCCAGACCAGAGGGGCTTTTCAGTGTTGACTCTGTTATTTTGGAAATCAGATCA
The DNA here is from genome assembly GCA_004027165.1 of Ctenomys sociabilis. NCBI lineage: Eukaryota > Metazoa > Chordata > Mammalia > Rodentia > Ctenomyidae > Ctenomys > Ctenomys sociabilis. The sequence goes on from PVKA01006990.1 coordinate 61,907, forward strand.
CTCCCTTCTCCAGGTCTTGGCTTCCTGATTTGAAGAGGGAAGCCATTACACTAGAGCTGCTCTCTGTGGACGCAAACGGTGCTCAGCTGTTCCCTCCCTGCAAGACAGAAAGATGTGGCCACCCAGGCTTCTGTCCCCAACTGGCACCAGAATTCCAGGATGTGGTGCTTTCTGGGTCACCCTGAGCACAGATCCCCGGGACCTGCCCTGGGCAGCCTCCCCTTTAGGCACTGTGGCCACAGGGACTGGATCCATAATACTCTTAGGGGCTCCAAGATACTTTAATTTTTAGTGCTTTTAGATTGCAAAGCAAAAAGGAGAATTTCTGGAGATGAATCCACCCAGGAACATATTTGCCTTTCCACTAGCAGTCACCAGATATAGTTTCCTTGTGGAGGAAGGGGACCCCCAAAGGCGAGTGCCCAGGGCCCCGAGTGTCACCGTGCAGCTGCCTGTGTGCCCTGCTCCCTGGAATCCAGCGGCTCTGCAGGTTGCCTCCCCCCACCAGCACTGCCTCCCCACCCCAGGAGAGGTCCTGATCGAGCTCTCTCTGGTCCTCAGAGCCGCTGCCTGTTTCCCTTTCTGGCTCTGGGTGGAGCCATCACAATTCATCCATCCCCTCCGCGGCAGAGGGACCCATGACGGGCAGCCCCAGGCTAAGACTCTGAAATAGCTGAATCTTCTACATGACCAGGAGCAACCAGAGACCTCTGCTTCTTGGCTTGGTCCTAGTGCTGTTCCTTCACTTATTGCACCCCAGCCACTGCCACAAAGGATTCAGTCACCTTTATGAACAGCTGCAAGCCAGGCATAGTGGTGCAGGCCTGGGATCCCAGCACTCTGGGAGGCTGAAGCAGGAGGGTCACAATGTCAAGCCTTGCCTTAGTAAGGCTCTGTCTCAAAATTAAAAATAAAAGACAGGTTGGTGTCATAACTCAGGGTGAAGGTCCCTGGTTCAATTCCACTACTGAGTTTTTGTTCTGTTACTCTGTTTTATTTTGGTTGTCTTGGAGATAGGGTCTCCCTATGCAGTGCAGCTGGCCTTGTACTTCTTTGAGCCTTGAGTTTAGTCACTGAGACCCTCCTGCCCCAGCCTCTGTGTCACATGTGGTGCAGAGAAATTATAAGAAAGGGAGCCAGGCCTGAGGGTGCCACGTCCCAGCACTCAGAGGCTGACACAGGAGAAGCCTTCAAGGCCAGCCTGGGGAACACAGTGAGTTCAAAGCTGGACTGACCTGTGCAGGAGGGGTATCAAATGTGTACAGAGCTGCTGGGCTGCATTCCTAGGCTAGCCCTGGCCTCCCACACTGGCAAGGTCACCCCCTGCCACTGCCTTTGCCCTTGAGAGAAGGCCGCTGCGCAGCCAGCCCAGAGACTGGCATCTGGACCTTATCACCCACTCATTAACTAGCCATCTGGCCTGAGTTGTCTCAGTCCCAGTCTATTTCCCCAGTGTCAGAAGCACAGCTGACCTCCATGGGACCCGCCCACTCTATGTTCCCTCACCTGGGCCAACTGTAATCATGCTGAGCATGGCATGGGGTTGCAGAACTGTGTGATGCATGTGTGTGCTTATAACCCTGGGTAACCAAACCCCATGGACCTGGCCTACCCAGGAGGCAGGGAATAGGGCCCAAGCCTCTGATAGCAAGGATCGCTGTGGGGACTGCGCCACATGGGTGTCACCCCGAGGGCTCATGGGAGCATGAGTAACGTAGCTTTCGCCACCTTCCCTGCTCCTATCAGGAACAGCCCAGGCCTCTGTGGTGCAGGACTTGGACACTCTGTAAGGCTGCCTCAGACGGAGCTCCTGAGGACTCTGTAACGTGAACAGAAGAGAAGGGCAGGCTCTGGGTGATTGGTTCAGAGAAGTTGGGGAGCAGAGGGAGAGGCAATGGTGGAGCCAGCCTTCACTTCTCCAGGAAGCAGAGGTTTCCAGGCCATGGAGAAGGACACTGACCTGGGAAGGGGTGCTGCCCCGGCACTCATTCACAATGCGCTTGGACTATGTCCAGCAGAGGACTCTGCATCTAGGGAAGCCTGGGCCTGAGCCAAGCCCAGGCCCTGCAGAAGGAGGACACAGTCAGAGGCAGGCTGGCCTGGGAGCTTAGCCCTCGGCCTTGGGGAGTCCCCAGTCTACAGGCCACACCCTCTGCTCTCTCTGCCACACACCTGACTCTCTGGATCGCTTTCTTCCCCTCTGTCAACCCTCCCCCCTTCTTTCAGGGTCCAGTTAGGCCCAGGGAAAACACTCTGGTCTCCAAGTTGGATGAATCTCCCTGGAACTCAGTCTTCTTCTCTTCCTCCACCTTACATTACAGGGGGAGGCACCTCCCAATTAGGTAAACCCAAGAGGGCAGAAGCTTTTTTGAATCATCAGGCAGGCTCGGCTCCTCCATGTCTATGACTGCCGAGTTATTAACCAGCTTTATGAAGCAACCACCATGTGCAGGTTCTGTACTTCCTATAGTACAAGCCGGGAGTGGGGGTGGGTGGGGGTGGGGTCAGTTCTGCCCAGCGGGACCTAACAGTTCAGGGAGCTGTGTGCTAAGCACTCAGTGAGGACTACAAGGGTCCTGACGACAGAGGACACTGACGGGCAGCATCGCCAGGGGAAGAGAGGATCAGGTCAGTCGCCTCCTTGGCCCATGCTCCTCTCACTGTTAGGATCCTGCAGTGTAACAACCCTGGGCTACATCATCTCAAATCCGGGGAGGACAAATGGGTGGGGAAGGCAGGTTCCAGCTGGGGGCTGGAGAAAGGGGCTCTGGTTCCCAGAGGGCTCCCATAAAGGGCCAGTCTCCAGCAAGGCTCCTCCAACGCCCCCTCTCTGTACCTCCTCAAGGGCCAGAGTCCTTGGTTGGTCGCCAAGAAGTGAAGATCACCAGCCCAGAGCCTCAGGAACACGCCTTGCCTAGGAGGAGGAGGAGAGCTTCCTGGGGACCTCCCCAGGGGGCCTGCTTTGAAGAGCTGCTCAGAGGGTGGTGACAGGAGAGCGCAGCCTCCCCTGGGTGGGTAAGCACTCAAGCAGCCCAGCCCAAACCCTCCCACTCGGGCCCTCCAGGCCTCCAGGGGTTCTGCTTTGGCTGTGATTTCCAGGGTTCTTGGGCTCCCCTGTCTGGTGGGAACCATGGCTTTTTGGAGCAAGGACTCCAGCAGGGACTATCCAGGAAGCCGTGGCCAGAGTCCTGGCATTTTCCCCAGCCTGTTCCCAGCCAGTTCTCAGCAGAATTCCTTTTCTATCCTTGGGTGCTGCCACCACTGTTTGACTTTCTGGGTTCTTGGGGGTGTCAGAGGCAGAAGAAAGTTCCAAGCATGAGAAGCAGAAAGCATTTGCCTTGGAAAGGGAAAAGGCATCCCCAAGGGCAATACTGTAGCAGAGGAAAAAGGTGGGCATGAGAGGCTTGTGGTCACACTTCTGATGTGGCACCCTGCGAAGCCTCGGCCACTGCCGAGCCAAACGCACAGGGGTGGACGCTGGTGGAGGCAGGTGGACAGTGCATGGAGGACGAAGGTGACACACCCTGTTCTCCCCTCCGGCTGAGTGGTGAGACTGAAACACAAGGAACCTCGCTTCAGGGGAGACAGCAGGCCAGAGGCTTCACAAGGGCCATGGGCGTCGAGGAAGAGCTCTCCTTGAAGGTAGATAACAGCGTCTGAGAGGAAGAGGCAGACTCACCAGGGCACACTGCGAATTAAAGTCTGGCATTCTGTCTCTAAATGTGTACCAGCATCTCCCAGCCCTGGAAGGCTAAAAGGTGTCCTAGAATGAGGTTAGTGCTTTCCCTCATTCATGCCGTCTGAGTCCCAGAGCTTGGACAAGGCCACCCGGGTCTGCCTTTGCCAACACTGTCCCATCCGGGACACTGTGGGCTCACGACACAGAAGGAACAACAGGGTCTTTGCTAGATCAGGAATAGCACGTCCAGGGCTGCAGGAAAATTGCAGGTGAAGGGACCCCCTGGGGCCAGGGGCCCATGGCATAACTGGACAGGCGAAAGTCATGCATAACAGATCCAGACACGATGTGGGGCTTGTGACCACAGGAATTCTCACCATCAGTGAATCTGCCATCCAACCCTCCTGCCATCATTGGAGAAATCCAAAGTATGCCTGGGTAAAATGACCTCAAAGTGAGCGGACTGAGAACTTCCGGTGGTTCACAGGATCCTGACATTCTATACAATCAGGGGGTCTCCATCACCTACGCCCACCCACCACCCACAGTCAACAACAGCCCGGAGGACAACCCCTGGCATGGCCACCACCAAGAGAGGAAACAGCTGGCCCCAGGGCAGCTCAGTGAAACCACACACAAAGAGACGTTTTCTTACACTCGACCCATTCCAAAGACAAAATGTTTTGACTGAGAAATCTGCTAAAATAAGTGTGCCTGGGACTCCGAGGCCAGCCAGTGGCCTGGTGCTCCCCGCAGGGCAGAGGGATCTGTGTGCCTGCCCTGCCGCGCTTGCTGGCCAGCTGACCTCCGGCAAGTGCTTCCTCTTCCCCACCTATACTGGGCACGGCTCCACCTGCCTCCTAGGTGCTGCAGGGATCTCTGGGAAGGCACTTGAAGACAGGTGTAAAAGGCTAACTAGTTCAACTTCAGTGTTCTGGTTAGGGAAAACAGTCTGCCTTTTTCTTTTCTTTTCTTTTTGCCAGCTCAGCCCACCCGAAGGTGGGGCTGGTGTAGCATGTGGTACAGGGGATCAAGCCCCAGTCTCCTACGCCTGCCTTAGCTTGCCTACACAGGCCTTTTAGACTGCTGAGCGATCTCGCTAGCCCCAGTCTTCCTCTTTTACAGCTCAACCTCAATGAACTGGAATGAACTGAGGAAAAGTTCATTAAAATCACTGACAAATTTAGGCAGGGAGAGATCCTCCTCGTATCCATGCAAGGGCTGACTGATAACTTGGGTCCTGGAGGTGCAGAAACCGGCCATCTGGAGTGGACATGAGGAAGGACAGGCCTCTAAGAAGTTCCTTTTTAAAATTAAATTCCAGAAATGTTTATAGGGTTTATTTTCTTTTTTCTAAAAGAGAAAAACCAGCAACTAAAAAAAAAAAAACTTTTCATGATTTAAAATGCCAGTTAGCAGTACTGCCGGTTAAAGGAAGTGTTTCACCTTCAGTGCCTCTGTCCTTTGGTGTTTTTTGGTTCTGTTTCTTCTCATGAGTGTAATTTTCACCTCCTAAGCAGCCTTCCTCCTTCTCTCTTCCACCCCTGCCCCCTCTTAGACACTGGGACAGACACCTCTTGCGGCCAACCTGGTGTCTTACGCCTAAGAATCACAAGCTCTGTTATTTCATTAGAAAAAGTCTATCTCATTGTGTTTTGCACCAAATGCAGTCCAGTTAATTGGAGGTGTTATACAGTCTCTAAAAAGTAGAACCTAATTCTCACAATTGCATAATGAAGCACAGCAGCTTACGTGGCCGGCTCTATAGGTTAGGGAACAGAGACAAATGCCTTCCACAGTAAGCCCCGAATCCTGGAACACTAATGGCTTTCTATTTTCTTTTTCTGCGGCAATGATTTTTGGTAAGGATCTGTGCATACTGCCGGCGGTGGGCCTTTTCCATGGAAAAAAAATGTGAACTTGCATTCTATTTTGATGTCAAAGCAAAATATCTTCTTGTTACTAATTGTGTTTTCCTACACCTGTTAAAGAGTTGTTCTCCCCAAACTCTCCTTCTTCGGGTCAGAAGGGCTTCCTAGGAGGCTGCAGGGTGCTAAGTCCCTGTGCCAGGTTCCCCTCGGCCTCCTAGAGGGCTTCTCAGCCACCTGCATGCTGGCCCCTACAGGAGCCCTTTCATGCCCTGGAGCCTGCACCAAAAACACCTCCTCTGTCAACATCCTAACCTCTCCCAGCCAGCCACCTGCCACCAGCAGGCGGGGCTTGCAGTCACCTAGGACCCTGCTGCTTGCGCTTCCCCCATCACGCAGGGGTGAGAGAGCTGGGAAGGCTTCTGCCCTCCTGCTGCCCCTGAGCACAGCCCCAAATGGTTTCCAAGCCCCTTAGCAACTTCCAGACCCCTGAAGAAGATGACCCCAGGCTTCCAATTCACACACTTCTCCTGGCCCTGTGCTCCTGGCCCCTGCGGCTCTCACCTCCCCCTTTGTTCTTTCCTTTCCTCTCATTCTTCACCTCCCACCCACCCCACCCCACCCGTCTCATCTCTTTTTTGTCCCTGTTCCCACCCTCACATCCATCCCAAGAGCTCCTTTAATGCATTTAGTTTGGGTCCACAGGTGTCATCTCTGTTCACCTCTGCATGATTCCCTGAGGGAGAAAAGAATTACGGTCTTGTCAGCTTGTCTGTCAGCTTTGTTTTCCTGCCAAGCACGCCTGGTGCCTTTCATGTAAATAGATTCTTTGACAACTGTATCCCATGATGCCCTGGTTAGAGGAGGAAACGCACTTTCACTTGCTGTTTCATCTGCACCATGCGGCTGGAAAGGCACCAGTTACCAGGTGCTACTCTTTGCTCTCCTTGTTTTTCTGCTTCACCATCACAAGCAAACTTTTCAGAGTTTCCTGTTTGCTTAAAGTCCAGTCTGTCACAGCAAAATTCTTAGTCTGGGCCTACAACATCCCACACAGAGGTAAAGGAAGACTGCAGGTTTAGAGCAAAGGGTTTAAAGGACAGCTGGTACCTACGTGTAATCCCAGCACACAGGAGGTTGAGGCAGGAGGATCGCTGTGAGTTTGAGGCTGTCCTGAGCTACGTAGTGAGTTCAAGGCCATCCTGAACTACACAAAGAGACAAAAAATGAAAAACCAGAAAAAGTTACAATAGTAGGACTGGATGTGATACTTTATGATTCCATAATTCAGTAGCTTTTCTGTTTTTAGTAATTCAAGTGCACTTTTCCTTATGCCTATTGAGGTTTTATTGTTTTTAGTCATCTACATGTCTAACTGTTGAATTTGAAGAGGTGCTTTGGCCCCGGCCTGAGCGATACCTACCCCTTCCTCCACTGCCCCTGCATGGAAGGCCGCAGTGGGTTCAGAGGGGCTAGAACTCCTTTCCTCTGGGGATCCACGTTGTCGAACATGGGATTAGTCTTCTGGTCAGTAAGAAGGTATCCAGGAGCTGGTGGCAGAACGTACAGCTCATCATTTTCAGACTCAACACTCGGGTTCCTGGCTAAGCCTAAAATAAGAAAGCCAGTCCACGGCCATCCAGATTTCCTGAGGCTTCCAGTATCTTCCGTGAATCACCAGGGGTCTGAAGAGTCCCTGTCACCACTGCCATTAGAGTTCTTTATGTGCTCAAGAATGCTGTCTACACATGTAAATCTCCAGGCACTTCTGTCACCAAAGACTGCTTAAGAGATTGCTAGTACCTGTGTTTTACACAGGACTGGAAAATGTCACAGCCCCCCAAGTGGCATAGAGTGAGGTCTCCAGGAATATGGCTGAGTACGGCCCATATCAAAGCACAGTGCAGAGGAGCGAGGCTTGACAACACTAACCGGCTGAGCAGCTGTGGTCACCTGCCACAGGGCTCACAGGGACTGCACGGTCTGTGTTGAGGACCAGGCTCAAGCCTGCATCACAATGCAAGAGGGCCTGAGGAAATCTGGTTTCTCTGTCTCTATTCAGAAGGGACCAGTCTCATGGTTGTCCCTCACCAAAGGCCTTGCTCAGGGAGCATCAAGGTGCCTGCAGACCCGAAGGCCAGGACTCGTGGCTCAGCCTCCCCACACCAGGTTGTCCATTGAGCGTGGAAGGGCCGACCAGGGTGCCCAGGGCCTCCAGGAGCCATACCACCAGTGGCGACGCCAAGGGGCCTCCACAGGCTTGACCTCAAAGTCGGCCTGTCAGGACTGACAGAGGACAGCGCTCCTGTTCTCTGATAGCCCATGGCTCTTAGTCTGAGTCACTGGAGTTCACCCAGCACACTGCCACCGAATGGCCTCTGGTGACTGATCTGGAAAGAATTTCAGTTATTCCATCTGTTTGAGAGCTTTCTTTATAAGAAAGATCATGGCACCACAGATCATATTTCAGTAATTTAGTAAAAATGCCATTGCACCAGGAAAATAGTACTAAGAGCAAAGTGTTGGTTCTCTTATCTCTAAAACTTCCTTTCTGCCCAGAGAGTACCCCAGCCCCATTCCAGCCCCAAAGCATCCCAAGTGGTTCTTAGCAACCTGCTCAGTAAAGCAAGCGGGTTTTATATATTTGTTCCATTGACTCCTTTTCCTTACTATTTTGGTGTCCTTGGTGTTAATATTTAAACATCCAGTGTTTTGTTTCCTTGTTGGGCTCAATGATAGAATTTTAGTTTCTTCTGTTTCTCACTGTGGCCTTCAGATAATTTCAGAAATGTTTAAATCTTCACCCCTATTTTAGATATGTGGTGCTGTTTGCTAGTTTCATATGTGTAAATACTTTTTGACTTATCTCTGGGTGTTTTAAGTTCTGCTTCTATTTTTTATTTACAATCTTATCACTATGATTCTGTTTTCATTCTTAATTTTGGGTATTTTTCTTCTAGTGCACTGAATTTATTTTTTTTAATCATCTTGGATATTTTGAACACATTATTTGTTTAAGTAGACACTAGGTAGTGCTCAAACTCTCTCATAGACATTGACCTTAGAAGATTGGTCTTTTAAGTGCTACCTATAAGGTTTTCTTCCATTACCAGGTGCTATTTCAACAAAAATGTTTCTTTGCTGGATTTTTTTCTGTCCTTTCCATTTCTAGTTCTGATTTTCAATTGTCCAGGATTCAATTTACCAATACCAGAATATACCAGGCCAAAGATAGATAGCTCCCCTAACTGTCGCATCTCTTCTCTCTTCATTAACTTCCACACTAAAAATGAGGGGCAGAAAAAGGTAGCCCAAGCAGCCAGGGTGAGCCACAGGCCCTACTGAACTGATGGCTCTCCCAGTGGCCCATGGGCTGAGGAGTGGGGGGCCCCTCCATTCAGCAACCTCCTCACCTGTTTGAAACTTCCTGCCTCCCACTCGCCCCACCTCTGGGCAGGCTTCAACAGGGATCTCTGGAAATAGGTGGAGCCCTGGCCCTGCTCACCAGCAAAGCAGTGGGCACAGAGGTAGGCCACACGGCCTCAGTTCAGGAGAGACCTTCTCTCTGCCCTGGCCACCACCAGCCCACACGTTGTGACCCCAGGGCAAGACCCTGTTGCATCAGAAGACAAGACGTGGGTTCTCACTCTACTTCTGCCACTAGGACACCTGGTAGCAGCTTTGCTGGGCTTCAGTTCTATAAAGCACAGGACAGGACGTTCACTGCAGCGAAATACTCTCAATGGTAAGACTCAGCTGAACGAATCAGCCTGTCTCTTGAAGTGTAACTCTGCTCCCACCCAGATGGGGAGGATTCTAGCAAAGGAATCTAAACAACTCTGTTCTTTAAGGGTCGAGGGCTTGAACCTCGAAGACGTTGTCAATATCCTAAAGATCAAAGTGAACCCAAGAGGGACATGAGATCAGTTACTAATTACACTAAGCCAAGGCTCTTATGGAGAAGCCAAGCAGCTAAAAAGATAAAACAGGAAGTGATTAAATTAGCAAAAGAGACTAAAGCCTTTAAGAACTTCAACTTCGAAGGGAAAACATAGCCGGGAACTTCCTTGTTGCCTGGGCTCTCTGTGCGTCTTGGACTGTTACACAGCTATTTGTATTTATTCTCTATGATGTAAATATTTTCTGTTGTAAAGAACATGTAAATATTAATTATATATTTTGCTCTTGTCTTTTCTAAACATGGAAATTGATCAAGGAATAAATAACAAATCGTTTACGTCGTGGTTTGTTTTTATATTTTTAGAAATTACATGCTTTTGCTTTAACATCCTTCAGATGGGAAAGCGTTTCCGGATCCAAGAGAACCTCCATTCCTAGCTAACGGAAGTAAGATGGCACCCGCTAAGGAGGCAGAGATTAGGAGTCAGGGAGCCCGTTATAGTTCTGGCTCTTTCATTAACAGGTATGCAGCCCTGACGGAGCCACTTAACCTCTCGGAACGTCATCTAAAAGTGAAAACAGCTGCCAAGGTTGTTTCAAAACTCAGCACAATAACAGATGCAAAATACTTTGAAAGCAAAAAGCTGTGCTCAAAGACACTATGTCTGAGCTCTCACAGTGTCCGCAGAGGGAGGATGTGTCAATATATGAGATGTTTCTGTTTAATATTTTATTTTGCTTTACTCCATTTGGAAACAAAACCAATAAGAAATCCAGCGCAAAGTTAATTTCTCCTATTTCCCGCAATTAGTAATCACATGTATTTTATGAGCTTTAAAATCATTTTTATTTAATTATTTGAATTTATCTCTTATTGTGAGATAAGCTCAGTTTTCTTTAATAATTTTATTGAGAAACAAATAACAATGCGACAGTTTCCAAACCGATTAGTAGGACAGTTTCAATAATTAATACATTGCATATTGTTGTCTTCTTAGTGGTTTATTCACAGTATAAGATGCAGGCATGATATCCTGTCCACAAACACTATTAGGAGAAATCTTTCTAGTCATTGAATTAAGAGAAAGTTGCTGTATATCTATCCTATTTTGAATATATAGATACAAAATGGTCCTTCATTTGTATCCTTTAAAATCACTTTTAAAAATTAAGTTTTAACATTTCTAACAATATATTTAAGCTTTGAATATGTTCTTGGTCTGACCAAACTTTCTTCAGCAGTGTCTAAAATTCCACGAAGAAGGCTTTTAACAAGTAGAACTAGAAGACAATGGTCGAGAATTGATAATTTACTTACACAGGGAGCAGGAATTCTGAGGAAGATCCCAGGCAGACTCTGCTTCAGAACCAAAGCAATCCCACTGTTAACTACCAAGAACTGAGAAGTGCCCTTCCTGACCTTTGTGAAAGATCAAAACAAGTCAAAAGCAAGTCATGTGACTAGTAGGCTGTCTTCCACTTCAAAAGGCCAAGTGCCTTGACTCTGGATGCTTACTGCATGGGCAGAGCAGAGAGAAGCCTTCTAGATCCCGTGCACCCCCTCATCTTGTGAGGAGAGACTGGGAATTCACAGGACTCACCTAAGGTCACTAACACTGTGTTTCCTCCAGCTCATGAGAAAAGCAGCTGAAGATCAAGTGACTGTCTAGTCCCCTCGTGGTGTGGCAATCCCAGCCCCACCCGCAGTAGCTCAGGCAGGGCGTCTTGGAAGGCAGGCAGAAGGGACCTCGCTCTGTTCAGCTTTTGGTCAGCAATGGACCCTCTCTTCTCAGACCATCAGAGCTAGAGTCAGTGTGTTAATAAAATAAAAGATTCTAGTTAGCTAGGCATGATGGCGCATACCTATAATCCCAGCACTTTGGGAGGCTGAGGCAGGAGGATCACAAGCAAGTCCTATCTGGGCAACCTAGTGAAATCTCGTCTCAAACAAATAAATAGACGAATGAGCTGGACGTAGCTCAGCACAAAGGGCCTAGGTTCAATCTCCAGTATAAAACAAACAAGAAATCCAGCTGTGCGTGTGTTTTTTTTTTTTAAATGCCTGATATTTAAAAGTTCTAGTTTAAAAAAATAAATAAATAAAATAAAAGCTCTAGTTTGAAAGGCTCCAGAGAACTGATCTAGATGCCAAATCTTGGAAAGGTGGAGAAAACAAGGAGCTGATGCTTTCCATGAGCAATTGCACTGTGAAGGATTTCATGCTAAAAGACAATGTCCAGGAAGAGGTAAAACCATTCTCTCTGACAAACATCAAAATGGATGCGTGTTAAAGATTTTACCTGCCCCACATGATGAGAGAAGCAGAGAGCTGTATTTCACTGATCCAGAAGTCAAACAATCACAAATCTCTGTGGAACAAAAGGAATGTGGAGGTGAATTGCAAATGGGAATGAATGGGAACAAGTCTGTTATTGCTATCAGCAGAGCCAAAATTTACATACCTGTCATTACCTACAAATTACAAAGGCCTGCAAAGCTCAAAGAACAGGTCTGGAGTGGGTGACTGGGAAGAAAATGCTACAAGAGAAGCATAGTTTGCCATTGAAACACTAAGTTGTTTTCTACAATTGTAAAGCCCAGCTCTGCTTTATTCAATGTCCAGATCCAAGCAGACAAAAAACATTATCATCTTCAGCTCGTACTTTCTGTGGTAAATGTGCAGCTAGGAAAAACGCCTTGGGCCCATAGTGATGCGGCTCAGCGCATTAACCTTCTGCCCTCCCAATCCTCCCAGCCCCCTCTTCCTCTGTCCACGTCTCCCCTGCTCCCCATTCCCACATAGCTGAGGGGTTAAGAACTCTTGACATAAGTAACCAGCTCTGCGGAGCTGATCAGAAGCAGATGTCGGGAAGGGTGTGACCCTCGATCTCACAGCACTCATCTCTGGCTGAGCATTAATTCTCTAAGTTTATACGGCCAGCCGGAGCCTTTCCTCTGAGTAACAGACCCCCTAATCCTTCACATCGACAGCTGTTAACGAGGAACAGCCTCTTTGCTCCTGGCCCCTTAATTCAGTGTGCTAACAGCAAGGATGCTCTTAAAATGATGAACGGCGTCTCTCTTTGGCAACCTCACAGTGCTTCAGCCAGCGCTGCTGCACACACACCATCATCCACCTGGGGCTTCTCCAGGGGCTGGCAGAAGCACAGCGTCCTAGTGCTGGAGACGAGCAGCCCCCCTCCTTTTCCAGTACTAATTAAGGTGGCCTTGTTCTCTTGCTGTTCTAACCAACAGTTTCCTGAACAGTGCTGGACCACTGCAAGTTTAAATAATAAATCAGAATACTAATCCAAGATGTGGCAGGGACACTAAAAAGTCACGTGGCCTTCAGCGGTTCGTCTCCCAAGGCCTCCACTTCTTCCTAAAGGTGAAGACAATGGGCTATAAATCTTCTCTGATGCTATCGCGTTCCACAGTTGCGGCTGTTGGCATTTTCAATATTAAGTGACACTCTACTTGCTGTTGACAGCTGCAAGTGTGGTTGAAAAAAGGCAGTGCATGACCTTCCAGATGCAAGATTTACAGCGTGGGAACTGGGGAGAGGTTGGCTTGGGCAGCTCCGACCCGAGCTGAGCGCTCTTTTGTGACTGCTTTCTCACTGCAGAAAGCTGTACACTCCTCAGAGGAGCTGTGAAAGGGCATCTCCAGGGATCCCAAGCTCAAGCAGGCCTTGAAGAGTTCCAAGACTGGAGAACCCAAAGGCAGATTGTTTTACCTTTCTGGCTTTCGAAGACTGAAGACAGAAGAGGCTGAGGCAAATCTACAACAGTTCAGTCCCTAAAAAAACTGGCCTGGACTCCTCAAAACTATCAATTTCGTAAAAAGACAAAGGAAGACTGAGGAATGATCCAAATCTACAAAAAGATGAAAGAGACATGAAATTAAATGGATCCTGAGCAGAAAAATAAAATGCCACAAAGTTTACTGTACAGCAATTGACAGGAGTTGAATATGACTGGAGATTACTATAGTGCTGCCCTTAGCAAACACATATTGATGCATTTAGAACTAAAGGGGAAGGATGTCTACCACTTGTTTTCAAGTGATTCAAAAATAGTTATAAAGGGCCGGCAAGATAGCTCAGCAGACTAAGTGCCTGCTTAAGCAAGCACAGGCACCAGGGTTCGATCCCCGGCACCACAAACCTTCCCGGTCCCACCCCTAGACACACTGAGCTGGCCACCGAGATCCAGCTTGGTGCCACATGCCTATAATCCCAGTGCTGGGGAGACTGAAAAAGGAAGATCGCTATGAGTCTGAGCTGCATAGTGAGACCTTCTACCAAACACAATAAAATAGTATATAAAGAGAAAATAAAATATTTTTTAAAAGGGAAACAAGGGGCCTGGGAGATGGCTCAGTGGAATAAGCACTTCCCTGGCAAGCGCAAGGGCCTGAGTTCAATCCCCGGTTCCACAGAACAAAAAAGGAAATAAACAGTGTAAGCCTGGGTGAGTGGTATGAATTCTGCACACTGTTGTACTTTTTCCCCCATATTCAACACTTTCACAAAAAATATATTTAAAAGACAACCAAAATAATAGCAAATTTCTAGAATGAAATAATTTTGAAACTAAATTCTGTATCCAACCAAGCTGTCATTAGAACAAAACAAATACATGTTCACATCGTAGGACTCTGAATATTTGTTAGATCAATGATGGCAGATTTACAGCACACATGTTAATTGTTTTTCTTTTAAGGCAAAAGATGTTAAGGTATGGGTTGTTTTTTCTAAACTAAAGCCTCATTATTCAGGTTTAATCACAATGTTGGCACTGGGTGGTAAAAGTCAGCTCTAAAAGATTTACCATCACTGTCTTCAACCATAAATTGTCACTGAAACTAGAAAATTATGTACTTGCCAAACAGGAAGACATAGACACAAGAAATTATATATATATATATATATATATATATATATATATATATATATATATATATATATATATAGTTCTTTAACACTGTAAAGTTAAACTTAAATAATTATCATATTATCTCATTGATAGAACATGGAACAAGCAATATACCCAATAGCCTCACAGAGTGGGAGCAGCTTGGGAAAGGAGAAATCAAAACTGTGTCCACGTAATACCTTAATTTGAATAAGAGGAAAGATAGAAACACTAATTAAAGGGGCCAGGGAGATGGCTCAGTGGAATAAGTGCTTCCCTGGCAAGCGCAAGGGCCTGAGTTCAATCCCTGATTCCGCAAAAAAAAAAAAAAAAAAAAAAAGTGAGAAACACTAATTAACAGTGGACATGAAAAAAGCCATGTTTTCAGCAGTCTGCTGAAAACAAAGGTCCCCGGTGACATTAGCCAGAATGCAGCAGCAGGATCCTGAAACATCTCCTCCACGAAATCAACCAGACCAATAACATGTTGTCAGAATCCAGTGGTCCAAAACTTTCAAAATGAATGAAAACTGACAGCAATCGAGGAAGTATTGGAGAAAATTGGCTGGAGCTTGCTAAGAACAAAGGGGTCTCTACCTCTACCTGGCCTACTGCTATGCTGCTCTTGAGCTCAGCCTAGCAGCCCCAGGGGAGGGGTGACGCTGGCCCCAAGGCAGGCAGAACCGAAGGGCAGCTCCTCAAGGTCAGGCATCCAGAAAGCTGCTGTTACGTAAGATGTCTGGTCAACCTTTGCCTTGAATTCGCGACTTCTTCCTCTTCTTTTCTTCTCTTCTCCTCCTCCTAATTCTTCTTTTCCTAGAGTTGCCTCTTCTCTTGTCCCATCTTCAGCTGTATATTTCTTTCCAGCTCTAACCCCCATCTCCCCTTTATGCTGCCCTTCATGGCACCATTTCTTCTTACATTTCATTGCACCCTGGTTGTGGTAGCCAGGATTTACAAGTAAATAAATTTAATATAGGACTCATAATTTATAGGATTATAATGTTCACCCAAAAAGTCAGATACAGTTTTCTCTCCATGTGCTTCTCCTTAGGCACACTAAACACCATAGATCACATTCCTCTGTGGCTCCATAATCTCCTTGATCAGAAAATTTGGGGCACTACTGAGTTACATGATGTTACAGTACAGGTTCTCCTATGTCCTGAGTCTTCACTGACCTTGAAAGGCTAGGGCCAAAATGTTGGCTGACCTTGCAGCCTTTCTTTTTCTCCAATTTTTGATCTGCAAACTTAGGTTGTTAACCTTCCAGAAGAGAAGCTTATTATTACCCTGCAACATATGCAGCTCAGTTTACCCACACTATTAGTCTAAATATCAGATATCATAGGCATAACATGGAACATGTATTTTCCATTAAGTATTGAGATACTACACTCTAAGTCCATACAGAATATGAGGAAGAAAAAATTTTTTTAAAATAGGAATGAACACTTACATATATTTACATATTTAGAAATCCATCCATATACAGCACAGTAGCATTGTAGCAGGACTGTCTTGTGATTTTTTTGTCTTATTTTTCATTTACTACCCTTTAAAAAAGTGCAATATAGTAATAGCTAGAATGTCACAACAAGAAGTACATATTTAGAAGACCAGAATGGTAGGCATTTGGAGTGTGACCCTTCTATTACACTTTGTTAAATTCTATCAGGCTTCCACAGAGAGCAAATTGGTCAAGCAATGGCCGTGACTCATCCACAAGGCCGACACTGACAAGGGATCTACAAAGTGAGGTACAGGGTTACAGGATACACCCTGAGGGTACCTGACTGACCTTACCTGATACAAAAGTTGCATTTCTTGTTATTCTAGGTCTTGCTTTAACTCAGTCTTAACCATCCAGCAGAAAAGTATAAAAATGGAGATATATAAAGTAAAATCATATTAATATAATGAGTTGTGAATGGCTCAAGTCAACAACTTCTGTGGGTAAACCTCTTCTATTGTGGACTGCTGCTCTGTGTTGGATTGTTTAAAAAAAAGAAAAAAAAATATATATAGCTATCCATGTTTTGAAAATCTGTAACATATGTATTGCTGTATGTCACCCTGTTTACGTCATTTTTTCTCTTTGTTTTTATTTCTATTTTTCACTCTTCAACTTAAAACACAAATAAATCAAAATAAAACAAAAATAAATAAATAAACATGGGTACACATAAAATAAAGTCAGATATAGAAAAGCACAAGTGTAGGGAACCACTCAGACTGCTTCAAAGCTCAGGCAGCTAAGGACATCTGAGGACATGACCCCGCTTGTCTAGCACAGGCATGCAGTGTGGTACCACAGTTGTGCAACCACGGCTTAACACAGATAAACACACAGGCCCTGGTCACAGCATTATGTAAGAATGCAAATATGGGATAACAACCTGTACGCAAATTATACAATAAAGATAGGGGTGCCTTTCTTGCACTCTTGTACTCTTCCGCTCTGTTCTGCTCCATGCCTACTGTTGTTGCTGATGTCTTTCACACATGAATTCTTTAACCTTGGGAATTTGTCCTCAGAAACCTCCCTTGGGTCCTCTGAGAGGGCTGTCCATGCACTAGAGACCCTGATCTCACAGCCATGTCCTGCACAGGGCCCGTGGCAATGTCCTCCACAAGTCCAGCTGGAGGCCTGGAGACCACAACAATGTCTCATGCAAGTCTTTATCGAAGGTCTGCACTGGGAAGGCCCAAAGGTCAGTTGGGGAAGTCAGCAGGATGAAGGATCTGTGCCAGCAGGCTGAGGGCTCTGCACTGGAGTCAGGAAGTGAAGCTCAAGGTAAGGACCAGAGCTCCCCCAGACAGGAGCACCTTCAGCCACAGCTAAAACCCAAACTCCTCTGACAATGACAGCAGCTGAGTTCATACCAGAAAAGATAGCACGACAGGCTTCTACAAGAGAATCAGCAACACACCCTCTTCACTCTAGGTTTCTTTTTAAGCTGTTGGCAACAACCCTCAGGTGGGCCTTCCCTACCCAGAACCACGTTGACTCAGTTCAGCTGGGTACTACAAGGTGACCATTAGTTAATCCTCCACCCTGGTCAGGCCCTCAGCACACAAAAGCCACTACAAATGTTATCTATAAAAGGCCATATTCAGTGGTTGCCCTAAAAATGAAATTAAAAGCAGTTAAGGACTAAGACTTTGGAAAATCTGTGTGTTTAATGCTTGTATGTACCAACCCACCACAGCTATGATTTTGAGGAACCATAGCAAAGTGATAAAAGCTGGGCAATGAGACTAACAGCAATCATTCCTAGAGGCAAAAAAAGACACTTTATAATGATAATAACCCATCAAGAAATTATAACAATTATAAATCTATAAGCCCCTCAAACAAGTTCTAAATATACAAAGTAAAAGCTGATACAATTGGATAAAACAGACTAAAAAAATAATTGGATGCTTCAATATTCAATTTTTGGCAATGCGTAAAATCACCAAGTAGGAGAGCAAAGGGCAATAAAAGGCTTGAGCAACACTACTGACTAACCAGTCCTGAAGGATGCAAGGAAACACTCCACGCACGCACGTCCTTTTCCTAGATGTGAAACATTATTGTGGGCAGAACTTATCTTAAGCTTGCATGTGTAAGCATTGTGTTGTCTCCCTAGTGCCTCCCTAGTGTACCTGAAAGGTACAATATACATACTGGGAAAGGAAAAGAAACTGCTCAAGTAGGAAAGAACAACTGGACCCACGGGGATGAGGGAAAGGAGGGAAGAAGGAATTCTAATAGTTCATTGCGAGGAACAGTTAGTGTTTAAGTTGCTGGATCGTCCCTACGTGCCTCTCTCTGGTAATCCGAGCAATTACTCTGAAGAGAACAATATGCAATAACTATTGTTCATTTCCTATCATCTTGTTTTGAAATTTTGCATCATTCTTATTGTTTTTTTATTATCTTTGAAAATTTAAAAGAAGGGGTCCAGGTTTAACAACTTGTCTTCAAAAGGCCC
>PVKA01006991.1:0-39102 GCA_004027165.1 Ctenomys sociabilis
TTTTTTTTTTTTTTTTTTTTTTTTTTTTTTTTTTTTTTTTTTTTTTTTTTTTTGTCTTTTTTGAGACAGGGTCTCACTGTGCAGTTCAGGCTGGCCTTAAGCTCACTTTGTAGCTCAGGCTGGTCTCGAACTCACAACAATCCTCCTGCCTCAGCCTCCCTAGTGCTGGGATTACAGGCATGCGCCACCACGCCTGGCTAGTTCTTTTCTTGTTGCTGACATAAAATTCCTGATACTCAAAGTTAAAACAGGAAAGGTTTATTTAGGTCACAGTTTGTAGCGGTTTCAGTCCATATCAGCTGGCTCCAAGGCAGGGTGGCACGGCAGAGGGGCAGTCGTTCCTGGCAGTGGAAGGCAACAAAGGCAGGAAGAGTGTGAGGGGGAAGCCAGCCTCTTCCTGGCCCTGATGTTGTAGGCAGGCTACGGGTCCTAGGGCGGGTGCAACCCTCCCAGCCTTATTCTCAGCACTGGACAGTGAGTCAATCACAAACTCTAGACTCAGCCACCTCAGAAAAGCTAGCCCCCCTGACTTCATGATGCTTTTGGGGGACATCTGGACACAAACCATTTCACTGTTAATTCCCCTTAGGCTAATCCCCTTCTTTTGGACGTGCTCATCCCAGTTCTTGCCTTTTCTGAGGCACGTCTAGAAGTCCAGTTCTGCCAGTTCCTGTATGAGGTGATGAAAAATGACAGGGAACGCTGTTGAGAGCTCCATTCACTTGAAAGGCAACTCGTACGACAGCACAGGGTGTCCACACCAACCTTACCCTCTCACTTGGGCACAGTGCGACTCCTGGCTCTCCTACAAAGTCAGAGTGATCAAAAAGGCAAACTTCTGGGATTGACTCAGGACAGGGAAGCAGCCATGACTAAAGCAGTCCTTGCAGAGTGGCATCAGAAAGCAACCAGAATGTGTTCCAAGCGAGGACGAGTATTCTGAGAAAGAATAACTGGTCATTTATTGTGATAAATGTTATAAGTGTAAAACATTCATCAATTTTTTTTCAAATGTGTTCTATATTTAAAATAATTATACTTGTAACATATAACTCCACATTTATAATATAGTATATACTTTGAAATTGTATGTTAAGTTGTTATTGGATGTGGAAGAACAATAGAGCTATTATAGTAATAATGTATCATTTATTTTTACACTTAATGATTATTAATTTGGATAAAAATTGCTCATTATTGATTTAAATGACGATTAACCAACATCATTTTGTAATTATTGGTGAATTAATATCTATGAGTAATATGAACACTTTTGGCTGTTCTGTTAAAATCTTCCTCAGTGCTGACAGATTTTTTTTTTCTCTTCTTCTTGTGCAAGTTTTGCTTTATTTGGAGACAATAGCACTGATGGATAAAAGTAAACGTGGAGCTAGAACTGTTTTCACTATGATGTTTTATTTTAGTTTTGCCATTTTTACTAGTTCGTGTTAGCAGTAAAAAATGATTAACTTCACTGTAGGAGAAATGAATTTGTTTTTTGAATTTTTGCTGAATTCTTTATATTCTGTAGATAGCAGTACTTTGTTCATGGAGTAGGTGACAAAATTTATCTCCTATGCTGTAGGTTATCTCTTCAGTCTGTTAGTGGTTTCCTTTGCTGTGCAGAGATCTTTGATTTATGTGATCCCAGTTATTGATTCTTGCCATTCTCTCTTGTTCAACTGGGCTTTTGTTCAGAAAGTTTTGCCTACCCTCATGTTAGAGTTTTACTTGCTTTTGTTTTCCAGGAGATTAAATGTTCTGTTCTAATATTTAGATATTTGATCCACTTTGATTTTAGTTCTGCGCATCGTGAGAAATATGGGTCTAGGTTCAGCCTTTGGCATAGTGATAGCTGAGTGTGCCTGAAGTTGATGTGATGTCTTGTATTCTATTACAATGATCTATGACTCTGCTTTATATCTCATTGCCAATGCCATGCTTTTATTATGTTCTTATCATGATAGCTTTGTAGTATAATTTATAGTCTGGGATTGTGACGTCCCTTCATTGTCCTTGCTACGTAAAGTTGCTTTTACTATTCTAGGTCTCTTTTGGTTTCATATCAATTTTAGGATGTTTTTTGTGCATTGTATAAATAATATTGTTGGTGTTTTGATTGGGACAGAATTAAATCTATGTAATAGATTGAAAGTATAAACTCTTTGACTATATTGGTTCTGACAACCCAAGAGAAATGGACAGTTTTCTATTTTCTGATATCCTCTTCAATTTTCTTTATAAGAGGATTATAGTGTTCACTGTAAAGTCCTTCAGTTCTCTAATGAGGCTAATTACAAGTATTTGATTTTTTTGGTGCTATTGTGAGGATATAGTTCCCCTAATTTTCTGTTCAGTGACTTTGTTATTTATGTGTAGGAATTCTATGGAGCTTTGAGTGCTGGCTTTGAATTTTGATACACTACCAAATTTGGAAATTAGTTCTAGGAATCTTTTGGTGAAGTTTAAGGATCTTCTATGTAGAGAATCATGTCATCAGCAAATAATGGTAATTTAAATTGTATACTTTTTTTAAATTTATTTTTTATTTTATTGAAGTACAAACATCAATCATACAGTTTCAGGACACCTTAATAAGACATATTCAATAAATTAATACATTGCAAACTGTTTTCATAATGCTTTGGTATCGTACAAGGTGCATACATGATATTATATTTACAGATATTATTTTAGCAGATGTCTCATCAGTAAATTAAGAGTGTAGCTGCTTACTCATCTCACTTTTTATACATGAATCATATCAAAATTTCAATAATTATTTTCCTAGTTGATGGCCATAGTACTAGAAGCCGACACAATATCCTGTCCAACCACCATCAGTGCAGATCTTGCCTCTCATAGGATTGTGTAGAAGCACAGCATTATCTATCCCATCTGCACTGTGTATACACACACAACATGATTTTTCTTTCTATACCCCTTCCTTTGTCTACACCTGCCAAAGATGGGCACTCCATTGTCATTCAACCAACCTAGGTGCTTGAACTCGACACCACAGTCCAGCATTCCACAACAATAGTGAGTTATTCAAAGAAGTTGTCGACCATAGCCATTAACAGCCCAGCTTAACATTATGGCCCCACGATGTATACTTCACTTTTATACTTTTCTGCTGGATGGTTAAGACCCAGACAGAGTAAGACTTATACACCAACACATGTACTCTACGTTTCCTATGTGGTCAGTGAAGTTCCCTCAGGGTTTATCTTGTAGTCCTGTACATTATTCTGTAGATCCTTTGTCTGAGTCATCCATGTGGATGAGTCACGGCCAATGCTTGACCAGCTTGCTCTCCACAAGAGCCCAAGACAATGTTTTCTCTTCATGTGACTCTCCCCAGGCACACTATAGAACTTCAGTCTCTTTCCTCTGTGGCTCCACAATATCCCCATTCAGAAAATTTGGAGCTCACCTGAGTTTCATGATGCCGCAGCACAGGTTCTCCTACGTCCCGAGACCTTGCTGACCTTGAAAGGCTAGGGCCAAAATGTGGCTGGCCTTGTGGCTCTTCCATCTTTCCAACTCTAACTTGTGAACTTAAGTTGTTAACCATCCAGAAGAAAAGCCGACCAGTATCCTGCAGCATATGCCATTCACCCTGCCTTATCTCTCAATTGATTTTAGTTGTTGTACATTTCCGTTTGTATTTCTGCTTTTCACTTGTTATACTAGGGAACTATATGATATTTACAAATGTGTGTCTGGTTTATTTCACTTATGAGTATATGTTCAAGTGGCATCCACTTTAGTATAAATGCTTCAAACTTATCATTCTTCAAAGCTGAGTAATACTCCATTATATAGAAATACCACATCTTTTTCAACCATTTCTCATGTGATGGACATCTTGGTTGTTTCCAAGATTTTGCTATCACACATTGCGCTGCTATAAACATGGGTACACATATATCTCTATGATACAATGTTTCCAGATCCTTTGAGAAAATTCCCAGTAGGGGGATAGCTGGCTTGAATGGGATTTCTAGTCCTACTCTTTTGAGGAGTCTCCACACTGCCCTCCACAATGGTTGCACCAGTCTACATTCCCACTAGCAGTGGAGAAGTGTTCCCTTTTCCCCACAGCCTCTCCAGCATTTGTTGTTGGTTGATTTCCTTATGATAGAACTGACATGGAAATTCAGTAGCATAGCAAGATACAAAATCAGTACTCAAAAGTCAATAGCATTCCTCTACACAGATAAAAAGCACACTGAAAGGGAAACAATAGAAACAATACCTTTTTCAATAGCACCATGGAAAATGAAATATCTTGGGATTCACTTAACCAAGGAAGTCAAAGATCTTTTCACAGAAAATTACAACACCCTAAGAAAAGAAATTATAGAGGATTTCAGAAAATGGAAAGATATTACATGCTCCTGGATAGGAAGATCCAACATCGTGAAGATGGCCATATTCCCAAAATTGCTGTACAGATTTAATGCAATCCCTATCAAACTGCCACCAACATACCTCCCAGATATAGAGAAATCAATCCTAAAATTTATTTGGAACCACAAACGACCTAGAATAGCAAAGGCAATCTTGGCCAATAAAGACAAGGCAGGAGGCATCACAATTCCTGATTTGAAATTATACTACAAAACCACTGTGATAAAATCAACATGGTATTGGCAACAAAACAGATGTGAGGATCAGTGGAACAGATTAGAAGACACAGAGGCATTTACGAAAACACTCAGCCATCTTATCTTCAACAAAGGGCTACACAAGCTCACTGGAAGAAAGATAGCCTCTTTAACAAATGGTTCTGGAAAACATGGCTTTCTACATGCCAAAAACTAAAAATTGACCCAGCTCTATCACCATGCAGTAAGTTAAAGTCAAAATGGATTAAAGATCTAAACATTAAAACAGAAACACTGAATCTCCTGGAAGAGAAAGTAGGAAGAACTCTTGAAGACATAGGGGTAGGTAAAGAGTTCATGAACAAATGTATATTCGCACGGGAAGCACTTGAAAGAATTAACAACTGGGATCAACTCTTCTTAAGGAGCTTCTGCATGTCAAAAGAAATTGTCAACAGAGTGAAAAGACAACCCACAAATTTTGAAAAAATCCTAACTAAGAAGCAATCAGACAGAGGACTACTTACTGTCTAGAATATATAAAGAACTAAGATATAACAGGGCCCTCAACTTTAAAGGTCTAATTCAGAAATGGGCATCTGAGATGAGTACACACACTTCTCAGAGGACGAAATTAAAGAAGCAAATAAATATATGAAAAAATGCTCCACATCGCTAGCCATTTGAGAAATGCAAATAAAAACAACACTGAGATACCATCTCACTCCAGAAAGAATGGCTCTCATAAGGAAATCAACCAACAACAAATGTTGGAGAGGTTGTGGGGAAAAGGGAACACTTCTCCACTGCTGGTGGGAATGTAGACTGTATACTTTTTAAATTTCCAAATATTTTAATATCTAAGTGGTTTGACAATGATATCTTATGTTTAGCTTCTTTTAGTGTAAATTTTTCTATGAATACATAATTATCTTTTTGTTTTTCTTTTTCTATGTGTACTTGTAAATTTTATACCTTTTTTGTTCTTTTTATGTATATGTATCACTTAGAAACAGTACATAGTTGGCTTTCAAAATATTCCAACCAGAAAAATACTTTCATACTTTAATCAACAAATTTGCTCAGTGATTTTTATTATGGCTATGTATGTTTCTTATCTTAATATAGACTTCAAAAACGTGCCTTTTATTTTTTCTTTCCTGCTTATGGGATGATACATTCTTTAAAATCAATTTTCCTCATTAGAAGGTATACTTTGCTTAAGTTAATCTTTAAATAATACAAAAATATTAACGTGCTAATCGTTCCAATAAAAATGGTTTTTTTTTTTTTTTAAAAATTTCATTGAGAGACAAATATCAATGACACAGTTTCAAAGCTGATCAATAGGACAGTTTCAACAATTAATCCATTTTACATGGTGATCTTGCCAGCAGGCATCCATAGTACAAGAAGCAGATAGGATATCCTGTCTGAACAATGTTACTACCAATCATTCTTCTCATAGAGTTAAATGGAAACATCTGCATATCTATCCTGACTATTCTGTATATATAAATACAAAATGGTCCTTCCTTTGTATTTCCTCTTTTTGTTAACCCAGTCAGAGATGGGTATTCTATTGGCATTTAAATATTATAGGTCCTTGAATTCAGCCAAAACACTCCAACACAGTCCAGCAGTCCACGATAGCAGTGGGTTATCCACAGAATAACCCACTGTGGGTTGTTGACTACAGCCTTCTACAGCTCAACATGTTAATATGGCTTTACTTTATATTTTTATACTTTTCTGCTGGATGGTTAAGAGAGAGATAAAGCAAGACCTATATAACAAGAAATATAATTTTTGTATCTGATAAAGTCAGTCAAGTCCCCTCAACTTTAATTTAACCTGTAACCCTATATCGCACTTTGCAGATCCTTTGTCAGTGTCAGTCATGTAGATGAATCATGGCTCTTGCTTGACCAATTTGCTCTCTGTGAAAGCCTGAGAGAAAGTTTTCTCTCCATATCACTCTACTTAGGCACACCATACATCATCGATTGCATGCATTCCTCTGTGGCTCCATAATCTCCTTGATTAGAAAATTTGGGACACAACTGAGATACATGATGATACAGTGCAGGTTCTATGTCCCAAGTCTTCACTGACCTTGAAAGGCGAGGGCCAAAATGTTCGCTGACAAGCCCTTCATTTTCTCTAATTTTTGATCTGCAAAGTTAGGTTGTTAACCTTCCAAAAGAGAAGCGGGTTATTACCCTGCAATGAATGCAGTTTGGTTAAACCTATCTGTCTAAATATCAAACATCTTAGGCATAATGTGGAACAAGTATTTTCCATCAAGTATTGATGTATTGAACTGTAAGTCCTTACAGAATATGAGGAAAAAAAATTTAAAAATAGAAATGAACACATATTTTTACACAGGAATTTAGAAATCTAACCATATACAACATTCTAGTAAGACAGTGCTGCTTTCAAAAACCTGCCGATGTTTGTCAGGATCTTTGCCTTGCCCATCGTGTGTGTACAAATGTATGGCTTTGTTCCTGTCCTGTTTCCCAGCTTTTCTTCTTGCCCTTTCCTCCTTGTCCAATCCTCAAGTTCTCGCATTCCTTTTAGTTGTATTATATCTTTCTATTTGCATTTTTCTTTTGATTTCTTATGCTAGGGAGACTATTCTGCACATGTGGGTCTGGTTTATTTCACTTATGAGTATATTTTTGAGTGGCATCCACTTAAATATAAATGCTTCAAGTTTATCATTCTTTATAGCTGAGTAAAAAGCTATATTGTATAGCATTGTATAAAAATACCACATCTTTTTCAACCATTCCTCTTGTGATGGGCATCTTGGTTGTTTCCAAGATTTGGCTATCACAAATTGTGTTGCTATAAACATAGGTACACATATACCATTATGATATATTTTCAGTTCCTCCAGGAAAATTCTCACTAGGGGGATAGCTGGCTTGAATGGGATTTCCAGTCCTAGTTTCTCAAGGAGTCTCCACACTGATTTCCATAATGGTTGCACCAGTCTACATTCCCACCAGCAGTGGAGAAAGTTTCCCTTTTCCCCACAGCCTCTCCAACGTTAGTTGTTGGTTGATTTCCTTATGATAGCCATTCTTTTTGGAGTGAGATGGTATCTCAGTGTTGTTTTAATTTGTATTTTACAGATGGCTAGCGATGTGGAGCATATTTTAATATATTTATTTATTACTTAAATTTCATCCTCTGAGAAGTGTGTATCCATCTCTCATGACCATTTCTGGATTGGGTCTTTAAATTTAAGGGCTCTAAGGTATTTTAGTTCTTTATAAATTTTAGAGAACAGACCTTTGTCTGAGTGCTTGTTGGGTAAGATTTTTTTTTGAAATTTGTGGGTTGTCTTTTCACTTTGTTGATAATTTCTTTGATGTGCAAAAACTTCTCTGCTTGGTCTCAGTTGTTAATTCTTTCAAGTGTTTCTGGAGTGAATACATGTTTGTTCATGAACTCATTGCTTACCCCTTTGTCTTCAAGAGTTACTCCTTCTTTCTTTTCCAGGAGATTGAGTGTTTATGTGTTAATGTTTAGATCTTTAATCCATTTTGACTTCATCTTAGTGCATAGTAATAGACCTGGGTCAAGTTTTAGTTTTCGGCATGTAGAGAGCCAGTTTTTCTAGCACCATTTGTTAAATAGGCAATTTTTCTTCCAGTAAGCATGTTTAGCATCTTTGTCGAAGATCAGGTGGATGAGTTTGTTGCTAGAGGCCTTTGCATCTTCTAATCTATCCCACTGATTCTCAGGTAGGTCTATTTCATTATCAATACCATGTTGATTTTATCACAGTAGCTTTGTAGTATAATTTCAAGTCAGGAAGTGTAATCCCTCCTGCCTTGTCTTTGTTGGCCAGGACTGATTTTGCTATTCCAGGTCTTTTATGGTTCCAAATAAATTTTAGAAATGATTTCTCTAGGTCTGGGAGGTATGGTGGTGGCATTTTGATAGGGATTGCATTAAATGTCTACAACGATTTTGGGAATATGGCCATCTTCACGATGTTGGTTCTTCCTATCCAGGAGCAAGGAATATCTTTCCATTTTCTAAAATCCTCTATGGCCTCTTTTCTTTGAGTACTGTAATTTTCCATGAAAAGATCTTTAACTTCTTTGGTTAAGTGCATTCCAAGGTATTTCATTTTTCCATGGTGCTATTATAAAAGGTATTGTTTCTCTAATTTCCCTCTCAGTGTGTTTTTTATCTGTGTAGATGAATGCTACTGACTTTTGAGTATATACTTTGTATCCTGCTATGCTACTGAATTTGTGTATCAATTCTAGTAGTTTCTTGGTGGAGGTTTTTGGTTCTTCCAAGTAAAGTATCATGTCATCTGCAAATAGTGATAATTTAACTTCTTTACCTAGTCTTATTCCTTTTATTTCTCCCTGTTGTCTGATGGCTATAGCTAATGATTCTAAAAGTATATTGAATAGTAGAGGTGATAGAGGATATCCTTGTCTTGTACCAGATCTGAGAGTAGAAATTTTCAGTTTTTCCCCATTTAGAATTATGTTAGCCATTGGGTTGTCATAGATGGCTTTTATCAAACTGAAGTAGAAGCCTTCTGTTCTAATTTTCTTTTGGACTTTGAAAATGAATGATTGTTGCACTTTGTCAAAAGCCTTTTCTGCATCAATTGAGATGATTATATGGTTTTTATATTTCACTATATTAATAGTGTATTACATTTATAGATTTGCAAATATTGAACCATCCTTGCATCCATGTGATGAATCCTACCTGGTCCTGGTGTATGATCTTCTTGATGATTTGCTGCATTCTACTTGGTAGGATTTTATTGAGGATTTTTGCATCTAGGTTCATCAGGGAGGTTGGTCTATAGATCTCTTCTTTAGTTGTGTCTTTCCCTGGTTTTGGAATCAGTACAATACTTGCCTCCAGGAATGATTTTGGGAGGACTGCTTCCTTTTGAATTTCATTGAAGATTTTGAGGAGTGTAGGGACTATATCTTCTATAAATTTCTTGTAGAATTATAACTTCTATAAATTTCTTATAGAATCCATTAGCACCTGGACTTTTCTTTGTCGGCAGACTTTTTATTACATTTCATTGGCTGTTATTCAAAGTTGTTATATCTTCTTGATTCAGTTTTGGTAATTTGTACCTTTCTAGGAATCTGTCTATTTTGTCTGTGTCTTCTCTTCTTTGAGTGTAAAGATTCTCAAAGTAGCTATTGATAATCTTCCACTGGGTCTGTTGTATTTATACCCTTTATGCCTTATTGTTTGTATTTGAATTTTTTCTTTCCTCTTTTTGAAGAGGTTAGCTAGGGGCTTATCAATTTTGTTCAGTCTTTCAAAGAAACAGCTTTTTGATTCGTTGATTCTTTGATCTGTTTTCTTCATCTGAATTGAATTAATTTTTGCTATAATCTTTATGATTTCTTCCCATCTTTGGTCCCTGGGTTTAGTTTTCTCTTTCTTTTCTAGATGTCGGAGCTCCATCATTAAGGTATTTATTTGTGCCTGATCTATTTTCCTACTGTGTGAGTTCATAGCTATGAATTTCCTCTGAGAAGTGCATTCATCACATCCCATAAATTCTGATGTCATGGTTAAATTTTTCATTGAATTGTAGATATTGTTGATTTTCTTGTTTAATTTCATCTATGACCCATTGATTGGTGAGTAGGGTGTTGTTTAATGTCCACGTATTTAGTTGGTTTTTCTGTTTTTTTTTTTTTTTTTTTTTGTCATTTATTTCCAGTTTCATTGCACTGTGGTCAGATAATATGCATAGGATAATTTCTGTTTTTTTATAGCTTGACCTATGGACTAGTTTTTGGTCTATTTAGAAAATGACCCCTGTGCAGCTGGAAAAAAATGTGTATTTAGCTGTGGTTGGGTGGAACACTCTGTATATGTCCATCAAGTCCATTTGTTCCAAGATTGGTTCAGTTCTGCTACTTCCTTGCTAATTTTTTGTCTGATTGACCTATCTTTTTGGGATAAGGGGGTGTTAAGTTCTCCTGTTAAGATTGTGGTCTTGGATATTAGAATTTTCATGTCCATTTAAGATTTGTCTTATATACTTAGATACTCCTGTGTTTGGTGCATAAATATTTATGAGTGTTATCTTTTCCTCTTGAATTTTTCCCTTAACTAATATATAGTGGCCTTCTTTATTTCATTTGGTCATTCTTGGTTTGAAGTTAAGACTATTCAAGCATAATATTGCTACCTTTGCTTTTTCTGAGGTGCTGGGGCACATAGTATTGTTTTCCATCCTTTGACTTTAAGCCTATGAATGTCTTTTTGAGTTAAGTGTGTTTCTTGTATACAGCATATTGTTGGGTTTTGTTTCGTAATCCACTGTGCAATTCTATTTCTCTTAATTGGTGAATTGAGTCCATTTCTATTGATGGTTAAATTGAGATATGTTGACTTATGATTGACATGTTATTTACCTGCTGTTTTTACTCCTTTTTGCCTTGTGTTTAATGTTTGTCCTATTTAGTTGGTTTCCTCGGTTCTCATTCATGGGGTTCTGATCACTTTGGTCCCTCTCTAAACATCTTTCAGCAGTCTGTGTAAGGCTTTGTCATCATGAAATTTTTTAGTTGTTTTTTGTCGTGGAAGTATTTCACTTCTCCATCAAACTTGAAAGATAGTTTTGCAGGGTATAATATTCTGGGCTGGAATTTGTTTTCATAGAGGACTTGAAGTACTCTGATCCATGCTCTCCTTGCCTTCACGGTTTGTGAAGAGAAGCCAGCTATCATTCTGATGGGTTTTCCTTTTAATGTGATCTGCTTCTTTTCTCTAGTGGCTTTCAGCATATTATTCTTGTGCTGGATTTCTTGGATCTTGACTATTTTAAGTCTCAGTGTTTTTATAATGCCAGAAGATATCTGGGGTTCTGTATGCTTCAGTGATCTGAATGTCACGTTGTTTCCTCATATTTGTGAAGTTTTCTACTATTACTTCTGCCCATATTCTTTTAATGTCATTTGTATTGATTCCATCTTTCTCATTGATACTTATTAGTCTTATATTGTTCATCTTGGCATCATCTTGCAGGTGATGGATTATTCTTTCTTGCATTCTAGTTGTTTTTAAGAGATCCTTTCTCACCTTTTTTACTAGCTGCACCAGTGTCTTCAAGGTCTAAAACTCTGTCTTCAGTTTTGCTCAATCGGTTTTATAAACTCATGATTGAGATTTTTAGTTCCTCTGTATCTCTTTGACTGTGTTTCATGAGATCTATTTCTTTCCTGTATTGCTCATTCAAGTAATTCATCATATTTCTAATCTCTTTTATTTGTTATCACTGTTTTCTTTAGAGGTAATTATTAATTCTTTTATTGCAGATTTTTTTTTCAGATTGACTTTCCTCCATATGTGTCTGTATTTGAATTTTTACTTCTGATGCTATGAATTCAGAGATTTTTTCTTATTTCAGAAGTTAATTCTGCTCTGACATCCTCTTTACCTTTCTGCCATTGTTTCTTTGCTTGCAATGCTGTTACTTCATACATTTCAGCTAGGCTAGTGTCCTTTGTACTTGTTCTGTGTCTGCATTGGGTTTCTGCCCTATGTTTCTGTATTAGATTCTTCAGATGCTATGAATTCAGATATTTGTTTTTTTTATTTCAGGAATTATTTCTGTTCTGTGTTCCTTTATACCATTCTGCTGTTATTTCTTTACTTCTGGCCCTGTTAATTCATTCATTTTACGTGAGCTAATGTCCTCTGCACTTGTCAGCATGGGTTTGTGGCCTGAGATTGCATTTTGCTCCTTGTCTTTGTTATTTCATATAGCGCTAACCGCTGACCTCATTTCTTCTGTGACCCATTGTTTTTCAAGATTATATATTATTTATCTCAGGGGGTTTGCACAATTTCTGTTGTTCATTCACTACTGCTTTAAGTTTTATTCTGCTACAATCCAATAATATGCAGCATATTCTTTCAATTCTTTTGTGCTTATTTAAGCATGCCTTATTGATGATATGTGGTATATTTTGAAGAAAGTTCTCTCTGATGCTGAGAAAAAAATGTGTATTCTGTTGTTGGAGGAAACCCTCTTATTAATGTTAAACTCATTTGTTTGATGGTATTGTCCAAGTCTGGATCTATTTTGTCATGGCTGACCTTTCTATTTGTGAGAATCTAGTATTGAAGGCCCCAGAATAATAGTGTTAATATTTATTTGATCTTTTTTTTACCAAATCACCTCTTTTTATGTGAAATTGGGTGCACTAGTTATTAGATGCATACATATTTATGGTTATCTCTTCCTGTTGAATTATTCTTTTTTGCACTATGTAGCAACTTCCTTGGTCTTTTTGATCAATTTTTGCTTGAGGGTCATTTTGGTGAAGGACAGGCTCATGTTGTATCACTATAATTTTCTATCCGTTCACTTACAGTCTTTGTGTTTCCTAATGGATGAAGTATGTGTGTATGTTTCTTTTTGCTTAACTGCTCTTTCAATTAAATATATTATTTCTCTGGGGTTCTTTGTGACATTGACTTCTGTCTCTGTGTTGAATGCTCTTCAGTACTTTTGGCAATGCTGGTTTGTTGGTCATAAATTTCTGTTTTCTATTTCTTTCTTTCCTTTTTTTTTTTTTTTTGATTGTACCAAGGATCAAACTCAGGACCTTGCACTTTCCAGGCTAGCACTTATTCCACTGAGTTGTCTCCCCAGCTCTCAACTCATGAATTTCCTTGTCATGGAAAAATCTTTATTTTTCCATCAACTTTGAAAGATAATTTTTAATATAATTAATTTAAGTTGGATGTCATTTTCTTTTGGTGCTTGTAAAACAAACCTCTCTCCAAGCTCTCCTGGCCTTTAAAATTTGTGTCAATAGGTGTGCTGCTATTCTGTCAGACTTATAAGGGACTTCATGTTTTTCCTTAATGGCTTTTAATATTCTTTCTGCGTGTGAAATTTCTGGAATTTTGAATATGACATTTCTTGGAGAAGATTTTCTCTAGTCACGGCTATGTGAGACTCTATATTTCTTTATATATATATATATATATATATATATATATATATATATATATATATATATATATATATTTATTTTATTTATTTTTTATTTTTTATTTTTTTGTCTAATTTTGGAGACAGGGTCTCACTATGCAGTTCAGGCTGGCCTCAAACTCACTTTGTAGCTCAGGCTGGTCTCAAACTCACAACAATCCTCATGCCTCAGCCTCCCGAGTGCTGGGATTACAGGCATGCGCCACTACGCCTGGTGTCTTTATATTTCTCATTGTCCTGGAAGTTAAATTCTTGGCCATGATTTCTCAAAGTAAGATTTTTATACCTTTTGTTACCTTCTAATTTTTCCTTAACTTCTATTACTTTTGGGTTTCTAAAATTCATTAGTGTTGTTTGAATCTATTTTTCATAGTATGTTTTAGAACATCTTTGAGAATAGGATATATTCCATCGCCTTGGCATATGTTTCTCACTCCTCATATTGGTCATTTATGCACCCACACACTCAAAGAGTTTTTTATATACTGAATTTCTATATGATTTTTTTCATGATCTCTAATTCTGGACTAAAATGATCATTCATATCTTGTATTACTTTGTCTAGTTCCATTACCATTTTGCTCATACCTCCTTAATGGCACAATAACCATATGTTGAACATGTTATTAAGCAAACACTATCTGTTTGACTAACTCTTACTGGTGCTCAGTAATCATGGGCTTGTTTCTTTATTTCTTCTTTGACCTCTTGAACACATGTTAGGCATTTTATTGTTGAGTTCTTTGTATGTGAACTCAATGCCTCCACTTAAATGCGAAAGAAAGCTGCTTTGAGGCAAGTAAGAGTTTTTAGAGGCATTTTGTTGCCTTGTTTTCTCATATTTTCACTATTTTTATGTTGAAGATTGAGGTCCATTAGGATAGGAAAACTATCATTACAGTGAAAGTATATTTAGGTGGGGTCATTTTCTGTGATGCGACCATGGCTTTGCTAAGTTTTGGTGCTTGTATATCACTGTAGCCTCCCCATGTAACAGGATCATTTCCAGTCAATGTGTTGTAAGGAGAGAACCAGTTATAGAAGCCATCTGTAGAAACAACCCTACATCAAATAGGGAATCTAAAGCTTATTTTAATAATTTTGCCCTATTTTTAATAAAGCAGAAAGACTGTCATATATACTGGTGAAACACTATGAGATCAGAACCTATTATTATCCTCATGAAAGTTGTGTTGATTTATTTATTTGTTTTTTAAGTATTCATACAGGGTCTACAGGGTCTTCAGGGCCTACAGGGTCTCACTATGTAGGTCAAACTCATAGTGCATCTCCTGTTTTCAGCCTCCCAAGAGCTGCGATTACAGGTGCTCGCCACCATGCCCAGGCTCAATCGCCATCTCAGTGCACTCAGGGGATGGGGCTGTCATGGTATGCTGGGGATTGAACCCCGGCCGCTGTGCTCTGCCTAAACAGGCACTTTAGTTCACTGAGCTATCTGGCTTGTCCTGATGAAAAATACTATTTAAACAAAAGCACTGATTAAATTTTATTCTCCTTTCTACATATAGGAACACCACCCACTTAGATGCAAGGAAAAAAAGAAAAGGAACAAAAAAGAAAGAAAAAAAATATGTAGATACAAAAATATAATGCGTTAGCTGTCATATTCTGGAGTTGCAGCGCGAACAGTGAGTGCCTCGTAGTCTCTGGTCCACTTCTTCCATGATGACTCTGCCCCTACTGTGGCCACGCTTTCCATCCTGCTCAGGCGACCACGTGCATTCCCCAGCCCTCTAGTTTCTCATAAAACACAAAAAGCCACGCTTCACAAGGTGTGATGGACTGACCACTGGTAGTGAACTCTGGCCCAGCCAGAGTGAGCCAGTGTAGTGCTGGGCGTGGGCGGCACACCTGAGGACTGCTGCCAACTAAATAAGAAGGGGTGGAGAAGAAGCGGTGCTGTTAGAGAGCTGTTGGTTCTCCTGCGGAAGCTTGGCTTTCCTGACATAGATTTGGTGCTTATGAAACATAGTCACAGGCTCTAGGCCTCCAGTTGGACTCATGACGGGCACTGTTATGGGCTCCAGGTCTTCATCTGGACTCGTGCAGGACACTGCCATGGGATGCAGGCCCTGGTTGGATTCTTTGATCTTTACTGTGTGGTCAGATTTCCTTCCTGCACTCTTTTTTACTTGAGTCTTTGGGAGACTAATATAAAATAATCTTATAAGTTATGTGTCTTATATTGTTTCCTTTGTATACCCTGACTACAACACAGTGTCCTCTTCCAGGCCACTAACCTGGGCTATGTTCTTTTATTCTGCATTTGCTGGTCCCAACTGAGTCACAGTCCTCTATATGAGTCTTGGTCAGTTTTTCTCGTGCCCTCTTCAGATTTCCACCTGCACCAAATTCTCTGTATTCCTCCTCCAAGAGTCGCTACCCAACTCACAAACTCAGTGTATACTGAAGCAGAGTTCAGATGCTTTCAGTGGGTGTTGGGAGGTTCCAGTGTGGGCACTAAATTATGCAATGGCTGGATGGAGGGCAGTGGACAGGGACATTGGCGGAGCAGTTCTTTTGTGGGCTGAGAAGTTGGCTTTTTTTCAGGGGGTAGCATTGCTATTTGGGGAGATGGAAGAGTGCTATTTTGGCACAGCTTGCATTTCTTTTTCTTCTCCTGGATCACGCTGGTCATAGCTGTTGCCTGAGTGTAGGTTTCTCCATGTCTGGTTTGAGGTTCCGAGTGTGGCCTGTACTTCTTTTTCTTTCTCTCTTAAGAGCCCACCAGTGTCAACTCAGTCACGATGCTCTGAATGATCCTTGGCTTTCAGTTTTTCTACTGTCATGGCCTGCAAATATCTGAGCTCCTGAGCCCTCTCCCATTGAGAAGGAACTTAGGGCAGGAAGGTACTCGATGGTGTATGCTGGCCTGCGCACTGAGGGCTACATCCAAAGACAGATGTCCTCCAGGCCTGGGTGTAAGCAGTGCCTGGATCTACAGTTGGCCCAGCTTCTTTTTCTAAATACCTATGATACTGAAATTCATCTGTTGGGCCTCTTCATGCTGTTGGCTCATTTACAGGTCTTTGCTTATTCTAAGTCTGAGAACCTCTTCTTCTGGGCTCACCTCTTTCAAGCCTCCTGTCAGTGCTACAGTTTCTACTCAACCATATGTTGTGGCCTCCTTATTTGGTCATAATTTCCTTTGTTTTTTTTGTTATTCTAACAATGAGGCCATTATTTTGTGATGGTCAGATGTGCCGGAGGTAATTTCTTTTCAGTTACTTCTCAGTATTAGGTGTCAAATTTTCATGCTCTCATCAAGGTTATTTAAAATGATTGTACTACATTGCTGGGATGTACAAAGTTAAATAAAATTGTACCAACATCCTGACACTTTTCCTCGGTAGTTACTTTCTAGAGAACTGGGATTCTGTTTTCCTGTTCTTGGAACTTTGTGCAATCTGCATTGCTCACTTCTTGTTCTTAAGCAGCAGATGATAATTAATATTTTTTGCAATGTTCTATTGGTCAGAGTAAAGGAAGCAGAATTCAGTCTTGTCTCCTGCTAAACTTGGAGCTTTTAGCTCCTCATTGAAATTTTAACAACCTTAGTTTTTTGAATTATAAACTAATGCATTTGAAGACATTATTTTAATTGGCCACTTATAATGCAAAACATAGGATTTATTTTAGTTTTTTTAATGTATTTAGTATAGGGACTACAGGGTCTCACTACACAGATTGGGCTCATAGTGATCCTTCTGTTTTCAGCCTCCCAAGTGCTGGGATTACAGGCATGTGCCACCTTGCCCAGTCCTAATAGTGTCTCAGTGTGCACCAGTGTCAGGGGTGGGGTCAGTGCCATATGCTGGGGATCGAACCCCTGTTCCTGCATCTGCCTAAGCAGGTGCTTTAATCTGCTGAGCTACCTGTCCAGCCCATGTAGGTCTTTATTTGAATTTACTGAGAATTACCCTCTTTCTTCATTGGACTGACTCAGAATTGAATGTTGTCATGGTGTGTATTTGCTTGTATGAAATTTGACAGAATTTGTTTTGCTTCTAATGAAATCAAACTATTGTACTGAATAGATGTGATGAGAATATTGTAAAGTCCTGAACACTACACTTGAAGGGAAATTGTCAGCACCAGGCAGCAGTTAATAACTACACACAACACAGATGGTAATGATTAAGTAATGTAAGATGAGAAGCCCCATATGCATAAAGAGGGAACACTCTTGGAGTGAAGATGTACATGAATTATAAAATTTTTAGGAGCCGTATTAAATTTTTTTTCTTTCACCCATCCAAATAAAAACAACAGCTCCTCAAATTCTGATCATCTTCCATCTTACCATATTCCAAACTGCCCACCCCCATTCTGTAGCTTCGTTTCCATTTCCATTCACTATGGTGGTTTGTTTTCACTATTTTTTACTTTTATTAAATTGTCCAATTTAGGCTGGAACTTGGGCTCCTCCTTCCTTAGCCTCTCAGAATAGTTTTTGTGATATGTGATATCTTTTAAAGGCATAGCATTTGCCTCTTCAGCCTTCTTCATATTTTGTCATTAGCAACAACAGGGAAGGATAAGAAAAAAAGGGCAACTGATACATGCATGCATGTACACACATACTCACTTTAGAAGAACGTATGAAGAATCAAGGAAAAGAAAGCAGAAGAGTTCAAGTAGATGACAAGCTGAACAGTGATTTTATTGCACTGAAAGAAATCTTTGACCTGTGAAAGTTTTGTTTTCCTGACACAGCTTAAGAACAGAAAACTGAATTCAAGAATGTGTGCAAATCCCAATATAAGAAACTTCTATTTGAATTTTACTGTAGTGGGGCAAACTTCATCTGGACGAGATTTTTTCATGGTCAGGCTAGGTGGTCTGGTGTCTTTTTCCATGTAGTTCCATAGTGAGAACTCAGATATTTGAAAATAGTTTTTGTTTTCAAGCCATAGCTAGAATATTGCATCTGAAAAAATAGCACAGTAAATATGAAAATAATTAATTTTAAACTAGGCACTAGGTTTTAAAAGGATATTTATTACACACAAACAAATTATATGTGATATATTTTTATTCTTCCTCTGTAAAAATACTCTGGGTGAGTGGTACTTTGTTAATGTTACATTAAAAAGAGTCCTTCTCTCCTCACCCTCATGGGTCTGTGCCTTATAAATAAAATTTGAGCTTTTCATATTCTTCAATTCACTATTGTGGTTTGTTTTCAGAACACCAAATTTTATTAATGTTTTCTCACCTGCCAATCAAAATAATTTTGAATAGAGTCAGATTTTGTTTTTAAAGAAGATATACTTAGGATCTAATGCAGAACGAGGTGAATGAGAACAATTCATCAGTCTATACCTTAAGTGAAGTGGCAGTGGTGGGCTGGAAGCCGTAACTCAGTGAGAGAGCCTTAACACCACGAGAGCCAGGCCCTGGGCTTGTCTGCAGTGCTGTGTATGGGACGGCCATGGTGGTAACAGGAGTGGTGGTGTTGGTAGTGGACAAAAGTTAACATTGCTCAGCTCTAATATATTATATTAAAATAATACTCAGAGAGAAATGAAATAACAATTGAAATGAATTATTACATGGAAATTCTCTCTCAGTAATTCTCAAATACACTAAGGATGGAGCTGTCCGTGATTGCTAGCTGGCTCACAGCACATTATTGCAGCATGACCTACATATTGCACTACTAAATTTGTTCAACTACTATATGGTACTAGGATATGCATTAGTTGTTTGTAGTCTATGACCAAATAAATCATGGTTCCTGTCTCTAAACATGAGACAATGCTTGCAGATGATTGCATAAGCTTATTGAGATGAATGTATAAACTATACATAGAAGTGTGTATAAAATGATTCAAGAATTGATAATACTTGCTTATTGTATTAGTTTTCTATTGGTGCTTTAGCAAATTACTACAGATTTAGAGGCTTAAAATATCACAAGACTATCACTCTCCTGTTCTAAATTCAGATGACAAATCAAACAGTCTCAACTAGGCTGAAATCAAGGTGTTGGCTAGATTGTGCTCTTTTCAAAATAATCTAGGAGAATTCATTTTTTTCCCTTTTCAGCTTCTTGTGGCTGTTCACTTTCCAGTTCATTATCAACTTCCTTCTTTGAAGTCATCAGTGATGACCTTCCAGCTTTCTCATACGGTATTATTTGATACTCACCATTCTGACTGTTTTCAGCCCTAAGAAAGACTCTTATATCTGTCACTTATTTATTTTTAAAGTTGTAAAAATTAGAAATAAACAGAAAAAAAGTAGCAAGTGATACAGAATTTCACAAAAGAAAATAACATGAATTTCACAATATTGGTTGTAATGCATTGTTATCTCTCAACCAGTTATTTGTATTTCCAGATATATGCATATAAAATTGGAAGAAAGAAAAAAGATTATAACAAGAAGAGAAAAAGTATAAATAATCAAAAAATGGAGAAGAAACAAATTAAGCATCAACTGTTACTCCTTTCCAGAGATCAACAGAAATACACAGTACAGTTGTACAAGCCATCCTGCTTACATACACAGATAAATCTCTTGCCCCCCACTCCCTTTCCTGTCCTTCTCCTCAATTCAGTGAGTCTTTCCTTTTGAATAAGTTCATTCCCTTTTCTCAGTGTCTATTGTATGTAGCCTTAAGATTCCATTTTTCTTCTTCAGGTTCTCACACTAAGGAGATAATATGATGTTTGCTCATGTGGGTCTGATTTATTTCATTTAAGAGTATATTCTCTAGTTTCATCCATGTACCAACAAAAGACTCAAATTTATCCTGTCTGGTAGCTGAATAATGCTCCACTGTATAAAAATACCACATCTTCTGTATCCATTCCTCAATTGATGGGCAGGTGGGTTGTTTCCAGGATTTAGCTGTGATCTTATATCTGTTTGAGTCCTGCCCAGAAAATCCAGGATAGTCTCCACACTTCAGCGTTAGTTTATTGAAAACCTTAATGTCCCCTGCAACATTAATTTCTGCTTGCTATGTAGCATATACACATTCGAGACTTACATTATCAACAACTTTTGGAGATCGCTATTCTGACTTGCACACTTATAAAATTGTAAGTTTTGACTTTTCATGTGGCTTTCATGAGCAATTCTAGTTAATTTTATTCATGCCATAGTCATTTAAAAATAAGTAATATATTCCATAGCATTGAGGTCCTCCACATTTCTAAAATGAGCTTAAAAATTTATCCAGTACATGGGAGAATTATGTGAGAATATTTTTGGCATGGTTTTCCATAGGAACTGTGGACCTATAGTTCCCTTGCCCATTTTTTGTCTAGTTTACTCCGAGCATGTTCTGCTTTAGTGTGTACTAATCTAAGGATCTTGGTGTTTCTTTAGTACAATGTGTTTATGATGGGCCATGAATTACAATCTGGCTTCCAGAACCCTAAAGCCTTATATATTTTGATTCTAGTTAATAAGTTTTGGTGTTGTCATTACAAGGACTATTGAAAACCTGTTTTTATTGAAGTATTACTGCACCTAGAATTTAATGTGTCTCAATATTAAATATAGTTATTGCCTTCAAGTAAGATAATGCTAAGGAATGATGACAACTAAAATTATTTATATTGAGCTTTACCCCAACTGGAGAATTTCTAGAGAATTTTCCAAGATTCTTACTTTCAAAATGGAATTTAATGCTCTAGAAGTAATGAAAAGTAAAAAAAAAATTATGATCATAGTAAATATCAAAAGTTTTACTGTATCGTCCTAAACCGAAAATAAAGTGAGGAATGAGATTATTCATCTCTTTAAAAAAGAAAAAAATAGACCATAAGATGATGACTTTCTCTATGTAGGCAATTATGACATTGCTTGGACTGGAATCTAAGAACATTGTTCCTTGATTTTTTTATTGTTTTAAAGTATATCTGTTGAGTAGTTTTTCCCCTAATGGCCTGTTACGCATCTTTATTTAAAAAAATACAAAAATAACAGTTTGTATTTTTGACTACCAAATATTTGAAAATTATAGACATTTTGGAATTGTCCTTAAATTTAAAAATTTAAAATCACCCAAAACTGTTTTACTAGTAAAGATTTGTATAATTCTCCCCAGCTGGTAATAATATTTTCTTGTAAAGCAACCAGTAGTGCTTGGTATCATATTTTCATCACCTATAAATAAGCCAGATTTATTTGACCAGTTGTCTTAATAATTTTATATAAAGTTGTACAGGACCTCAACAGCAGCAGCAGCAACAAACCTTGCCTAGCTTGTATAGACTTAGAAACATCTAGGAGAGCACCACCTTGCCACAGATTCTAACCTTCAAGGCCATTACATTGCATTGTTTTTCAAAAAGAAAAATAAGTCTAAAAACTCTATTTATACAAAAATTCTGTTAACTTTGAAAAAAACATAAACCATGGATTTACCTTCAGAGAATTTATAATATTATTGCATAGGAAAGTCTGCTTTTGAAAATAAGTTCAGTACAAGAAAACAAATCATTAAGGTCCTAGTAAGGGCTTCACACAAATTGCTAAACAAATTTAAGAAAGCTAATTTATTTGTCTTCAAGAAAAAGGGCAGCAGAGGGAGGCTACATGAAGGAGGGAGGATGTTTGTTAATCTTTCAGAGACTATAAAGGCCTTATCTTCCACTTTCCATGTTTCATTTCACAAATATTTATTAATTATGACTGGAGATGAAACAGCAAGACTATTTTCATGTCAGGCCGAAAATTAGAATAAACAGACTTTATTAACAAGACCTTTTCTGGGTTACAGATCTTAAATGTCTGGCCAGTGACCGAACACGCTTCCCCATCCTTACACATCAGATTGCAGCTCTCTCAATTGGGTTAATTTTATCCTAGCCAAAGAGCTCTAGTTGAGCCTTTTATCCACCCATGTTAAGATGCCTTACTCCTCCACTCCTTCCCCACCCTTGTTAAGATGTAAGTATTTAAACAGAGATGGAACAAAGAACCAGGTCCGATGTGCTTCTGATCTATAAGCCTTATTAATAAACTTATTAATAACCCAATTTTCGGTTTGACATGAAAATAATACTTGCTGTTTCAGAGATACTGAAGACCAGTAGTTTGGTCCAACTTTGAGAACTGGTAAGAATGGTAGCCTAGAGTTAGTTTAAGTTGCTTTCATTTCACATTTTCACCAGGTTGACAAAGAGTAAGGGCAAACATTGGGCAGAGAACAAGGATACAGATATTTAAGGATCTCTTGATCCTTTGAACCCTTCAGAGTGGATTCTGATTTTCAGCTTTTTAAGGAGAAATCTATCAAGTCAGGTGAGAGCATTTTATAATGGCATTGGCTGCACAAAACCACAAACTGAACAGACATAGGAAAATCAGTGCCTTGTTAATGTTTTACATTTCTCTTTCTTTTCTCTCTCTGGTTGGTGTCTACCCAAGATTTTAGGATAGAAAATTTGATAATTGCCTCACACATAAGTGGTTGTTAGAGGTCTGCATGGGAAACAGGTCAAATATGTCCCTGTCATCATGAAATTTTCATCCATTAGAAAGTTAAATAAAACAGATGATAGAAATAAATTTCAAGGATAAAGGTCATGTATTTAATTATCTAAAAGTGTGCTTTGCTGGGTGCAGTGGTGCACACCTATAATCCCAGAACTCCTCCTGAGTTTAAGAATGGGCTGAACTACATAAGGAATCCCTGTCTTTAAAAAAACATGGCTTGTGCATGAGACAATGAGTAACTATAGTTGTCTGGAATATAATAAAACAGAGGCATGATAAGGGAGTAGGGTGTATCAATTAGAAGAAGCCATAAATTAAGATTATTTTATCCCAGATAAAAGTATTTGAACATTATACTAAAAATAATGGAAATTGTTACAATTTGGTTAAAAGGTAAAAATGACACTAATTGACTAAGGACACAATGGAAGTTAGGGATCAGAGATAGAGGGGAAATAGAGTTGCCTGATAATGTGGAAGTTATTTGAGGAATTAAGGATTACGGGATACCTATTTTGGCCCGTTTTCCTAAGATACTGAGGCAGAATACACTTGGTAATATTTTACTTGGTGGGACTGGGGAGAAGCTCAGTAGAATAAGTTCTTGTCTGGCAAGTGCAAGGGCCTCCTGAGTTCAATCCTGGTTCAAAAAAAAAAAAAAAAAAAGTTGGTGATAAAATCTCAGAGAAGCTGCAAGGTAGGAAAAGGAAGAAATACAAAGAATATAATAAAATACCAGTTGACTGAAGGTTGATAAGGAAACATAGATGATTCCTTAGTCACAGAAATTTTATTAGAAAGACTATGTAGAGCCACTTAGCTTACAACAATCTGATAACAGCAAAAGAAACAAGTGGATTATCAGTCGGGTGGTTACCCTCTCTTATCTTTTATTGGTACAAGCTCATCCCACTTGTACCAATGGGATTTCCAACGCTATCCACTTCTCAGGGAGCCTTTGAGGTAGCCAGAGACCATGAAAGCTGGAGTGGTAGCTAGGGTTCAGAGAGAAGCAGTCAGATGTTAGAGGGCTGTTTTAGTTACTCACCGCCAAAGGCATGGCTGGGAGGGGTGCAGTCAGTGCTTAGAGTTCACAAAGTTGTAGCTTCTCTTGATTTAGGAGAGAAGAGAAAAGCCCCAGGTGGGAAATAAAGGGAAGAAGTGTTCAATAAATAAGGTGTGTCAAGAGTGGCTCTCAGGGGACTTGGGGACTAGGAATAACTGGCTGAGCAGAGGACCTTTAAGGATCCAGCATCTGCCGGTGTTTACTGAACCTCTTTTCAAGAAAAAGTCATAGGTTCCTGTCTGTGGTAACAAGAAGGCCACATGTGTCACCTCATCTCAGAGTACAGTCAAAGAACTATAGGAATCTGGAGAAGTGGACAAGTGTGTCTCATATAGCCAGTTACTATCAGGTTGATCATACAGTTTGTCAGGACAAGAAAATCTCAAGAAAACTGTCACATTCCTGGAAAGGAAAATGAAGGTGAGGGTAGATTTAACTGCAGATTTTCACAGTGTGTTGAAAGTGAGTCTCATGGGATGGTGTGACTTGAGTGAAGACTGACAGAGGCAAAAGAGACCTGGGGACTATGAGTTAAGAGGGGCCAGTGACAGCCACAGCTCCACGTGGGAGCATGAGGTGTATGGAATAGCAGCTACTAGCTGCTACTTTTAACTGTCATGCTGCAGGACTTGCACCTTTCCTGAGCTGTGGAGCTCTGGAGCCCAGTTTTCTGTCATGGTCAGAAACATGAATGGAACACACTTTGAGAAGCTTCTTTCTCCAAGTAGAACCAGGCATCACTTTGTCATTTCTGTGAATTATTTGCTGTGGAAATTTGTAAGGTATGAAGAGAAAAATGATTTTTAGCTAATCTGATCCTAATCTAAAAGGACAAACTCAGTGATGAGGTAAATCAAACTTTAGTACATCCCTGTGTGATACGAGTATTCAAGAGAAATTTTACTTGCATAACAATGTCTCAGTAGGATCTTAAGTTTTTTCTAGGTGGTAAGAGTTTATGATTAATAGTCATTCAAAAGATCTAAGTAACAAAATATATTCTTCGTGACTCATATAAGAATTCTTTTGAAAGCTAAATCTGGCTTTTAAAAAATTAACATCTCTGAATAGGTCTTTGAGGATTTATAGTTCTTCGTTAAGGCTTTGAAATGGCAGGCTAGGAAAATGGAATTCCATGGATGTGTGATTCTGTTTTGAGATTGTTTAGTTCTTTAAGTATGAACTTTACCTGGGTCTAAGTTATGTAGGAATTATAAGTGATTGTGAAATTGATTTAAGGCAACAAGAGAAGTACTATTATTATTTTTTTTTCCTGTATTGGAGATCAGACCCAGGTCTTTGCTTGTAATATGCAAGTGTTCCACCACAAAGCTACCAGTAGTAGAGACAGGATTCTCTAAGTTGCCCTGGCTGCCACTGATCTGATGGGTCTCCTGATCTAGCCTCCCCACCAGCTGTGATTGCAGGTGTGCAGCCAAATGGTAGGACGAATATTATTATTAGTGCAGAGGATGTCACCAATGAGTGACAGAGTACTTTCCTGGAATGTATGAGTCACTGGGTTTGACCCACTGCACAACAAAAGAAATTAAAAATAAAGGGTATTATTAAGAGTAGTTGTTAATTATAAGATTGTGTATGTACTATTAAACATTGTTGACATGTTCAGAGAGAACACTCTGACATGGGATTATCCCTAAAGCACAAGCATTCTTTGATAAATGTTTTCTAATTATCTTTTGAAATGAAACAAAAAAGAATTTACAAAGTCCAAGACAAGCTTTTTAATCAACAATTAATCTGAGGAACAAGCTGTAAAATTACATTCATTACAGGAAAG
Organism: Ctenomys sociabilis; assembly: GCA_004027165.1. Classification (NCBI taxonomy): domain Eukaryota; kingdom Metazoa; phylum Chordata; class Mammalia; order Rodentia; family Ctenomyidae; genus Ctenomys; species Ctenomys sociabilis. The sequence continues at coordinate 25,995 of PVKA01006991.1, forward strand.
TCCTGTTTGCTTTATCATTTTGAGAAATAAATAATTTGAAATAGAGCTTGAGGGAGTTTATAATGAGAGATAAGGACAAATCCCAGAAACCTGAGTGTGAGTGACAGCGTTATTGATAAAGCTCCCCCATCTCACTGTGTTTTTTGCACATTTGTTTATAGTAGCTTAGCTAAGAATGTTTAATTTATCAAAACAAAGTTATCTTTCTGAAAGGTTTTTATAAACAGCACGGAGACCACATTCTCTAAGATGAACTCCTGCACAAACATGATTAAGAATTTATATTATAATTTTCAAACTATATTATAATCTTGCTGGTGAAGTCATAATCTTATAATTTCTATTTACCCATGACTGTGCCAGAATATCAAAAATGATCAGTGTGATTGTGAATGATGTATGTATTAGGACAATTGGTGAATTAATTCTTCAGAGAAGTTTCTATCTAATTCTGTTTCATTCATTGGATCAATTAGGATAACAGCTTAGGAGTTCAATAAATATTTGACAGCTCCCTAGGAATCCAGAAGACACAAACAGAGGAGAGGACAGTCGAGCAGGAAAGGAAGGAGTGGGAAGAGAAAAGAAAAGAAAAGGTAAGGGGATAAATATTTCAGGCTTTGTGAAAGGAAAAAAAAAGCAAAGGCTACGTCAACAGCCACAACGCTATTGGATACTCAAGACAGAAAGCTTTCTAAACAGATCATCAAGATGGGAGAGGCATCCTTAACCATAATATTGGGATAGAAAAAGTTCACTTGTCATTGTTCCCCCATTACCTGTCTGGAAATTGGTTTGTGACAGTGATGCTGAAGAGCAGGTGAACAATACCAGCACCAATGGTGAAGGAAGAGAGTTCATTCATCCACCTACCAAAGATCTAAGGGGGGAAACGGAAAGATTTTTATCTACATCAATTTGAATTCCAAGAAATGGGTTCTGATGTGAGGAATACATTTCTGGGGGAAATATTTTTAAGTCACTTAGTCACTCTCTGTTATACCCAAGCAACAACTTTGGGCACCCACATTAGTAAAAGAGTTATGCAATTCTCTACGTACCTCACATGAATGCTGCAGACAAAGGCAGAGTCTTCCAAGTCCTAAAGGCTTTTATCTTTACTGTAATCCTGGATTATGGGAATTATTTTTGTCATGATACATCAGGAAGAAAATGTATGTCTGCAAAATACTCTTTTTGGGATTCACTGACCTCAACGTTGTGCAAGTTTATTAAAAATTGGCTATTCATATATTACATAACTAGAATGATTAATGTGGTGAGTCCTGCAATAGGAAATGTTTTTAGAGTAGCTTCTTCCTGGTACAGGACTAGTTTTTGTTTCCATGACATAGTAGTGGAATAATGTAGCCATAACCGTGTAGGAGATAATGTTTATGAGAAGGTAGTTATAAAAAATTCAAAAAGGGAAGGAAAAAATCAGAGTAGAAAAAAATATTAAATGCTCCTTTCAAAAGACCAGCATAGTTCAAATTATAATTATCCAAACTATTCTGCCTATATACCTAAGTATATTTTCTCTTTCATTTGTCCTGTTCTTCACCCCAGTTTTTCTTTCCCGTTGAACAATTTCTTTCCCTTTCATGGTATCTGTTGTGCCTTTTAGATTTTCAATACTTTGTCACTATTTTGTAGTCTTTGAAAATAAAAAAGAAATCAGAAATTGAAAAGAGAAGACACTATGTGTTCATCTTCTCCAGAAGCCCCCATACTTTAGTACTGCATTGTGACTATCACTTATTGTTTTGACAACAAACATACCCAACACCTCACCTGGTATATATATATAGTTAGTACATGTATATGTGTATGCAATATGTGTGTATGTATGTATGTATGTATTCTGCCTTCCTATTTTTGAGTAGGGTCTCCTAATATACTTCAGTCTTCTCTGGAACACAAGATCTTCGTTCCTCTGAATTCAGGCATCTAAGATCACAGGGATACCACTCTGCCCAGTGGTTTCTCATAAATACTCATTTAAGAATTGAATACATTTGTACTTTAGAATTGCAAGGCAGAATAATAAGGGTGATGTAAGGCTGCAGGCAACTACAAGAGCAGCTGCTCCATGGTGTTTGAATAAGAATTGCTGCAGTAACTCACTATGTGGTTAACAGAATAGGCAATGTGTGACTTTAGATCTGTTTGACTGTAAAGTCAGCTGGTAAAAGTTAGTTTCTTCTATCTGGATTCTTTGCAAGCACTATAAGCATAAAATATTATCTCACCTGAAAGAAAACTGAAAATTAGAACACATAAATAGCTGCTTTTATTCTACTTTTAGAGACTGAATTTTGAATACTGGAACAGACCATCTGGATCTAGTAATTCAGAAACTGATCTTTGTGTGTATTCAAAGGTTTCCCAAGAGTTATGAAAAATTAAGATCAATATTTTGTTTTAACCTGAAAGTTTTATAATTGAAATACTACAAGATGAACTATCTGGTACATCTCTCAGTATTTCCTTTTTGAGTACAAAAGTATTTGTTGATAATATTCCCTTCATTTTTTATTTTTAGAAAATCTGGCAGAAAGAAGGACTGGTAAAACTTTCAAATAATATTATTTTGCTCCATGTCTCAAACTAAAGCTTTCCACAGTTCCAGTACTCTGTCTTGAAGAACTCAATTTGTTTGATAAAAATATTCTCAAAGGGACTTATTATTTATTTAATGTATTCACTTAATATCTGTTCTTTAATTAAACTAGTCTCTTTTTGAGGACAATTGCCCTTTTACTTTGTGGCTCTATTAATTTTTATTCATATAGTGTAAACAAATAAAGTTCTTTACTTTTTTAGAGCTTCAAGTGTACAGGGGAAAAATATATTAAAAAGGAAAGGCTTATAGGTATAGAAAACTTACAGCAGGGACACCTAACCGTGTGACAGATGAGGCAGGATCAAGAAACAGTCCCTGGGGATGGGATGTGTAAGCTGAAGCCTGAAGTCTGAACTGAAGCAGTAAGTTCAGAGGAGACTGCTTAGAATCTTTCAGAAAAGTCAGAGAGATGCTGTGGGAACATGCCATGGAAGCTCAGCGTATAGTTCAGTACAGATAGTGGCTGGAGTGCAGACTGAGAGCGACAAAAGGCAGGGACAGCCAGGTAGGAAAGGCTTTATCCTCAAGGATATCAGAAAAACCATTAAATATGTTAGACGTGGGCCTTGGGTCATCGCAGGAGCACACTGACATGGTACGGAGAATGAGCTGAGGGAAGGTGATTCCAGAACCCAGAGAGGTAATGAAGCTAACTTCAAACAGCAGTGGAGAGCTTTTGAGAAAAAAGAAAAATTCTGAAAAATGGATGAGGTAAGTTGAAAAGAATTTGACTTTGTTTTTTTCTTCTCTTGAGAGGCTAAGGATAGAACCCAGGCCTCATACAGGCCAAGGAGCCATGCTACTGCTGAGCTCCTCTCAACCCCAAATTTGTGTTATGACTGAATAGTAGAGGTAAAGGAAACTCAGCTCTTATTCTTTTTTAAAGAGATTACAAATGAGAATTAAAACAGAAAAAATTACAAGTGATGCAGATTTACCCTTAACAAAGTAATATGAATTTCACAGTGTTGTAATGCATAGTGTTGTCTTTCAACCAGCTATTCCTATTACCAGATATATTCATGTCAAATTGGAAGAAGAAAGAAAAAGGAAAGAACTGTAAGTAATTGAGAAGAGGAAAAAGTACAAACAATTGAAACAAGGAGACAAAACAAATTAAAGCATTAACTGCTTCTTTCCATAGGCCAGCAGAAATGCAAAATACAGTTGTCCAAACCATCCTGCTTACATACATAGATAAATCTCCTTTCCCAACTCCCTCTCTTGTCCTTCTCAACTCAGTAGGTCTTTTTCTTTTTTGAATAAATTCATTATTTTTTCCCAGTGTGTATTGTGCCCTTCAGATTCCATTTTCAAGTTCTCACAGTAAGGAGACAATACGATGTTTGTACATGTGGTTCTGATTTATTTTAATTGAGTATGTTCTCTAGTTGCACCCATTTACTGCCAAAGGCATCAAATTTATCCTTTGTTATAGCTAAATAAAACTCCATTGTGTGAAAAAGCACATCTTCCTTATCCATTCTCCAGATCATAGGCATCCGTGCTGTTTTCCTGGACTTAGTTATGACAAAGTGCACTGCTACAAACATGTGTGCAGATGTATCATTGTGTTATGAGGCTTTCATTTATTATGGAAAAATATCTAGGAGGGGAATAGCTGGCTTGAATGGGACCTCCTCACTGGAGTCTCCGTATTGATTTCCACTGTGGTTGTACCAGTCTGCACTCCCACCAACAGTGCAGAAAGGTTCCTTTTTCTACACAGCCTCTCAACATTTGTTATTGGCTGTTTTCCTGTTGTTAGCCATTCTTTCTGGGGTCAGATGGAATCTCAGTGCTGTTTTAATTTGCATTTCTTGAATAGCCAATGATGTTGAACATTTTTTTCCCATGTTTATCTGCCATTTGTATTTCTTCCTCTGAGAAGTGTACATTCACATCAGATGCCCATTTTTTGATTGAGTCTTTGGATTTGGGAGGCCGGTACTTTAATTCTTTAGATGTTCTAGATAGAAGGTCTTTGTCAGAGGGGACTGTTGGCTATAATTTTTCCCAGTTTGTGGGTTTTTTTTTTTACTCTGTTGGAGATTTGCTTAGTAGTGCAGAAACTTTTCAAAAAGATGAGATCCCAGTTACTGATTCTTTGTAGTATTTCCTGTGCAGAAACAGGTCTTAGTAGGCCACCAGTTAAAGAGCAATTCCATTGACTGAAGAAGGGACTACCTGGGGAAAAGCTATCTGGGCTTTGCCTCCCGGGAAGACATGCACAAGTGTCTGGGGCTCAACTGAGAAATCTAGCCTAAAGATCTAGCCTGAAATCTATGTCAGATTATGTGAAGAGCAAGAGAAGAAGGCAGCCTAACATAAGCCATGAGGAAATATTCTGTATGTAAATGGCAAGTAGAGGAGGATCACATTTTCACAAGCTGAAATTGAGATTAGAATTATAGAAGTCCAGTGAATGGAAATGCTTCAAGGAAAGCATGGTCAACAGGTGGGGTGATTTGTTAGCAGATCTATCAGAAAAGAAGTCTTCATCAATGACTGCAATGGTACTTTCGGGGTGGGGGTGTAGAAAAGAATAGTGCATTCAGTACCATGGTAGGAGAGAAAGCTGGGCTGCAGTGGGCTGAAGACAGGGTGGAATAAACGGAAATACAGACTAAAAGTGATAACTTTTTCAAGAAATATAGTTGAAGAGGAAGTGAGATGCAGGACTAGGGGTGAGTGTATGCACAGTAGACAATTACTTTAAAATATTTAAGACACTCATTCTTTCACAGTTATGAAAATAATCAGAGGCCCAAAGGGATAGCTTCGTGGAAGCGCAGGGACCAGTTCAATCCCTGGCGCCACATGCTGTACCAGCTCTGCTCCCCATTTCCTGCATGCACTGAGCCCACAAGTGGACGTGCACGCCTACAATCCCAGCACTGGGCAGGCTGAAAAAAGAAAGGTCACTAGGAGTCCGAGCTGTGCAGTGAGCCCCTGTACAGAATATGTAAATTAAAAGGAAAACAAAAGAATCAGTAGTAAGTAAAGGTTTGAAAGTATTAATGCAATTGAAGAACATTTCAGATCTTTTAATTCTAAGAATATATACCATTCTATTTTATTTTTTAAAAATGTGTTCAGTACAGGGTCTAAAAGGTCCCACTATAAAGATTGGACTCAGAGTCATTCTGTTTACAGCCCCTCAAGTGCTGGGATAATAGGCACATGCCACCTAACCCAGTCTCAGTCACCATCTCAGCCTGCTCGGGGAGTGGGCCCTGTATGGCACGCTGGGGACAGAACCCCAGTCCCTTTGTCTGCCTAAGAAGGTGCTTTAGTCTGCTGAGCTATCTCAGCAGCCCTCCATTTTGTAATATGTGATAAAATGAAATAATAGGAATTTATTATTGCATTATGTAACGCAACACTTCTATTTTCATTCAATTTTATTGTTTGTCAAATATTGTAAAAGATTTCAGTTAGACATAAAATTTATTGACTCATGCTTTTCATAATACAAACCTGGTTTGGATTTTACTGTTTAGAAGATGTTTGAAATTAGACATTTGGAGCACATCCATGAAGTTACACATTTCATGGCAAAAGCCTTTTCAACTTTTGGAATAATAGCATTGAGTATTTATATTATACAGTCAAAGGGTGTGAGGCTCCACAAGTGCCTCATTTTGTGTAAATAAGAGTGGTGGTATAAATCAATAAGTCATGTTGCCATAATGAGAACAAAATTAGTCTTGACACACTTCTGGCAAGTGTGGAGAAATATGACATGTGTTCTGTACCACACATGAAGAGCTGCATCAGAATAACAAAGGATATCCCTGGTTGGGCATAGAAGGGGCCAGGAATATTCTGTATTTAGAAGATCCTGCCTCCCAGGGAGACCAGAATAGAAACCTCTGTGATTCGAACCAATTCTGAGATTTTAGAACTACCTAGAAAATCGGTCTGGAGAATTGGTGACCACCACTGAAGAACTCAAGAGGTGACAAATTCCACGGAGATATACATTTGATGCAGACCCTTTGGTAAACACAAGCAGCTCCTGCACAGAGCAAGCAGAGATCACCAAGAACTCCCACGAGATGACGAGAAAGGAAAAAAGAAAACAAAATGTTGGGCTGGCCAGATAGCTCAGTGGAGTAAAGGAACTACTTAGACAGATGCAGGTGACTGGGGGTTCGATCCCCAGCCTGCTGTGCTGGCCCCGCCCCCGAGGCGCACTGAGGCTGCAATTGAGGTTCAGTGCGGTGGCGCTCACCTGTCATCCCAGCACTTGTGAGGCTGAAACATAGGAAGGATCACTACGAGTGTGATCTGGAGTGAGACCCTGTAGGCCCTAAATATATAGAAAAAGGAGAAAAAGAAAACAAAAAGTTGATTGTCATTGAATTTTGTTCACACTTTTTTGTTCTTATACATGGGCTTCTGGAAATTATTCTAGAAAATAAAATGACAGATGTAAATGTTTTTTAGTCCAGTAAGAGAAATTGTTGTGATTTAAGTTTTTGTAAAGTTGAAAAAGGAAGGGAGGTCAGGGCTGAAAATGTAAACCAGCAGTCCACAGGCCAAATCTGGCCACTAACTGTTTCTGTTAACATAGTTTTATTAGAATGAAGCCTCACTCATTCACTTGTGTTTTTGCTGATTGTTTTCAAATTACCAGAGCACAGTGCTGGAATTGTGACTAGAGAACTCAAGGTTTTAAAGGTGAAAATATTTACTGCTGAGATCTTGAAAGAAAACATCACCAGGCCCTACTTAAGTGAGCAAGCTGACCTTCATTTTACCATAAGTTTGTAACATTTATGCCAACATGTATAGGAAATGCAGAAGTTTAAACTACACCTTGAACTGGCCAAATGGCTCAGTGGATTAAAGCACCTGCAAGCAGTCTCAGGGGCTGGGGATTCAATCCTTAGGCCTGCCAGGCTGGCCCTAATCCTGGAATGCTCTGAGAAGGCAATTGAGACTGGCCGTGGTGGAGTGCGCCTGTAATCCCAGCACTTGGGAGGTTGTAAACAGGAGGCTTGCTAGAGTCCAGTCTACAAAGGAGACCTTGAACACCCTGTAGGCCCTTCCCTAAAATACAAAAAAAAATTACATGCTCTGTACATACACATGGCTAAAAATTATGTTATGTCTCAGTCATCCTCTCTGTTTTGAATGGAAACTGATGGAACAAAAAAGAGACCTGGGAATGTGCAAAGGTAGAACGTGACAGTGAGCGGCTCCGGGCACGTCCATGCATACAGTCCAGTGCACATCCAAGGGAAACGTCTTAAGGCTTTATTTCTTTTTGAGATAACTTACAAATTAGGTTACAACACTTAAAGCCAAATCAAATGGATTTTATTCTTTTTTGTTCCTCTCACAGGCTTTGTTTTGTTTTGTTGTGCTGTGGATCCAGCCCGGAGCCTTGATGTGCTGGGCAAGTACTCGGGCGCGGCGCCACACGTCCAAGAGAAGTGTTCACTGTCTGCAAGCGCTTATACAAAAGTCAGAGGAAGGAAAGGTGGCTCGGGTTGAAATGCCACTTCTTTATTTGGGTTTTAAATCAAAACCCTACATATGAGGACTAACATTTTATTTCTTACGATTCACTCTTCTAAATTAAGGCAATCTTATATTCACTGTTGGTAAAAATATTTTCTGTGGTAGATTACAGCCCAGTTTGGTAAGTGAAATTTGAGTGATTTCTACTTTCTTTATCTTGGCCATAATAGGTACTGAATAGGTACCTACAAAATCAAATTCTACACCAGCTGTGGCTGCATATTCCTGTAATCGCTAGCTATTGGGCAGACTAAGGCAGCAGGGCTACAAATTCGAGGCCACCTGATCCACTGGGTGCAATTCTGTCTGAAAACAGGCCCCTTACGCAGCTGGGTGAGCAGCAGTTTCCTGGCAGACGGTTCAGGCTCAGTTTCCAGCACTGGAAATCAAGCAAACATTTGTGGCTTGATAATTCCTCTTCTTCAAAGTCATATTAAAATTTAAGATATGGCTAATTATTTAGTTATGGAATGTACAAAATAATTTCCTTATAAGGGTCGGGGAGATAGTTTGGTGGTCTATGTACCTGCCTGGCAAGCTCAAGGACACCGGTTTGATCCCTGGTACTGCTTGTCAACGACTTCAGCTGCTTAATGAGCCCTTGTACTAAAAAAATTCTTTATAATAGATGAACATACTAATGACCTACAGTACAGTAATTTGTTAAATAAATTATGGAACATGCTGTAAGTGGCATTTCATAGTTATCAAAATGATATTGTAGGTAAGTATATCTTAATATGCGAATTATTCATGCTCCAGTCTGAATGAAGGTGAGCAAGATACCAGATGACATGTACATTTTGGCCCAAATTTTAAAGTATAAATTTATATTCATATACTAGCTTTTAACTTTAAATTGTACATATTTTTACATATCGTATAATTTAGAGGTACACACATTAGATTTTAACAGTGGCAATTTTAACAGTGGAATTCTAGATACTTTGTTAAAATTTTCACATATTCTAATTTTTCTTGAATGTTTTACTCTTTTATATATTATTTTACATTTTAAAAATTTTATTAAAATTATTAAATGTAGAAAAAGATTGCAGCATCTTTCAAATTAAATACTTTTCATTCATTATTTAAACTTTCACTTAAAATAAAATAGCTTGGGAAGTTTTTGAAATGAAAGTGGCATATTTTAGTCAGTTTTACCAAAATAAATATCTGAGAATCAGTGTTACTGCTTTACCATTTAAGTCTTTGACCCATTTTATTTCAAATTTGGTGTATGGTGAGAGACACGAGTCTAGTTTAATCCTTAGCATGTGGAAAGCCAGTTTTCCAGCAGCATTCATTAAAGAGGCCATCTCTCTTCCTGGGAATGTGTTCGTCCCCTTATCAAAGATAAGGTGGCTGAGTGTGTCTGGAGTTGTTTCTGCACCTTCTAATCTGATCTACTGATTCTAGAGTCTTCTTTTCTTTCTCACTATCACACGTTTTCCTTTACATTTTTTTGGATCAAATTAGCCTTGTATACTGTTTATGGTCAGGGGTTGTAATGCTTCCTGCCTTGTCTCTATTGTTCACAGTTATTTTTGCGATTCTAGGTATCTTCTGGTTCCTAAAAATAAATTTTAGGGTTGTTTTCTCTTATTTGGTGAGGTATACACACCCACATTTCTAGTGGTACAATTTGTCATAGTTAAGTCTTAGGAATGACCCAAATGCCCATCAATCAATGATAAAGAAGATGTGGGTTTTTATATACAATGGAGTACTACTCAACTGTAGAGAAGGATAAACTCAAGACATTTTTAGTTAAATGGATGTACCTTGAGACTATACTCTTAAGTGAAATAAATTGAATACACATATGTGTAAATATTGCTTTGCTTAGCGCAAGGAAGGTTGTTCAGTGGTCTAAATACCTCCCTGACAAGTGCAAGAACTTAGATTCGATCTCTGGTACCACATGCTGTGCCAGCCCCTCCCAGGGTGCATTATGCTGCTGACACCAGGCACGGTGGTGCATACCTGTCATTCCAGTGCTGGGAAGGCTGAAACAGCAGGATTGCTACAAGTCTGAGCTGCATAACAAGACCCTGTACCAAATAAATAAATAAATAAATGCTTTTTTTTGGGTATTTTTACAAAGGGTCTACAGGGTGTTCATAGTCTCACTACTAGATCAGACTCATGCTGTCTGCCTGTTTACAGCCTCCCAAGAGCTGGGATTACAGGCCAGCACCACCATACCCAGTCTCAGCTGCCATCTCAGGGTGCCCCAGGACTGGGTCCCAGCACAGCAGGGATCAAACCCCCAGACCCCATGCCTGCTTGCAGGTGTTTTTAATCCACTGAGCTATTTGTCCAGCTCTTTAAAGTACCAATAAAAATAGTAGGTAAAAAATCAACAGAACAAAAATCTTGGAGAAATATATCTCTCTCAATAGATACAGTACAGATTGCAAATAGCAAAGGAATTGAACTAAGTAAAGTATATTTTTAAAGTATATTTTTATAACTCAAAATTTTTATTCTTTAAAAAAAAAAATATATATATATATATATTTTACTACCCCCTTGAAGTATATTTTTGGTTTTATAATTTATTGAAAGTGCCTAAGCTTGGTACCTCAGGTCTTAATTTGGTCTACTCCTCTTCTGTTAGAAGCAAATTTGCTTGTAGTAGTCTTGCCATTCTGGTAAGAGTGAACATGATGCTTAAAGTTTAATCCTGGCAATAAACTTGATCTAGCTTATAGAAAACATTCCAATACCAGTATCAGGATGTACTTTTTTTTTTTTTTTTTTTTTGTGGAACCGGGGATTGAACTCAGGCCCTTGCGCTTGCCAGGGAAGCACTTATTCCTCTGAGCCATCTCCCCAGTCCCAGGATGTACCATTTTTAAGTACCCATGAAATAGCCACCAAAATCTACCACATTTGGGGCCATAACATAAAACTTTAACAAATTTAAAAGAAGTAAAATTATGCTAGTGTGTTCTTTGATCACGAAGAATAAAAATGCAAAGATAGTCATAACAAGGAAGCGAGGTTGATGGAACACCACCCATGATTTAAAGAGAGAAGCTCACCATGACACATTATATTTTAAAATGCCACATGTCACATAAAAATTTTAAAAGCATTCAGAGAGACACCAAAAATTCAAATCTAAAGGTAAATCCATTAATATCACAGCAGGAGGTATCATGATATGTGACTTTAAATTATACCACAAAGCAACATTGGTAAAGATGGAGTAGCAGAGGCCTATGAACAGCCCCATTGGTTCATGGACCAGAACTTAGGGTGCCAAAGCTACCCCCAAATACATCTAGGTATTTGATCTTCTACAAAGGGGCTGAAAACCTATGCTGGAGGAAAGATAGCTATTCAACAAAGATGCTGGGAAAACTGGCTCTCTATATGTAGAAAACTATCCCAAATTCTCACTACACACTAAATTAAAATCAAAATGGATCAATGACTTAAACCTTAAAGCAGAAACAATTCACCAAGTAAAACATAAAATAAAGCTCTTGAACTCATAGATGCATGAAAAGACTTTCTAAGCAGAGCTTCAGTTGCCGCAGAAAAACAGCAAAAATCAACAAATGTGACTCTGTCAAATTAAAAAGCTTTGGCAAAGAAACAATCACTGGGGTGAAGATAAAACTCACAAAAAGGGAGAAAAATTTACCACCTATTTCTTGGACAAAGGACTAAATATCTAAAATATGCAAAGAACTGAACAAATTAAACTGCCCGAAATAAGACCCAGTCAAAACTGAGCGAGTGAAGTGAACAGACACTTCTCAGAAGGTCCTGACCCCCTGGACGCACCCCCTTGGTGTCCTGTTTTCTCTGCTACTTCCTGAAGCAGGGAGAAGCGCTCTTTCATTTCTAGCTGCACTGCCTTGATTACATCAGTGTCCTCAAGTCGATTCAAAACATCTTTCATGTCATTTTGACTTCTGGCAAAAGCCAGAACCCGCAGTGTGAGGTCCTGTGAACGCAGCGGGTCAGGGTGCACCCCAGTGCCTTATGAGGCTCTCTTGTGTGGCAAGGCTCTTGACAGCGGTATTCACCATTTTTTAAGCCACACTGGGTAAAAACCCTCGTGAAAGAGGATTTCAAGAGTTGCTTCAGAGCATGTTTGTAGTGAAGGCGAGGTATTTGGAGCAAGAGGGAGCATTTTGACGTCAATTAATGATGTTGTATCTTTTATCATACTTAATTTTAACATTTAAGTCTTTGTTGTATATTTTGATCATGCTTTGTACATGTTAATTATCTTAATAATACACACAATAAACTGTTGCTACTACCATTTGACATAGTACTGAATATTCGGATCAATGTGAACACCAAAAATAAATATAGCAAACAAATAAATGTGCCATAAATATAAGAAATAAAGGATATAAAGGATGCGGTGTTCTGTGTAGTACATCTAACAAAATCAATTATCAGTACAGGAAATTGAAACTAAAGTTACACACTTCGTATACTCGCCCCTGACAGAAAATATATTTGGTGTCTTCCGAGATAGCCTTCTCCTGCCCTGAGGATCGGTGCTGTGGTGGTAAGAAAAGCAAATGGGTGTGCCCTGGCCAGGCTCCGCCTGCCCTGTCATCTGCATTAGCAATCTCTACCTCCTCAGACAGAAATGTTCGGGCAATAATCGTGAGATGATTCCCACCGATTAATTTATGTAATCAAACTACTGTAATTTTAAGTTAAGTTTGTTCTAATTTGTAACACTTTATAACCTTAAAATTATGAAATATTATTTACTAACATGTTTGTTATATAAATTATGTAACCAATTAATAATTAGGCATAATTTAAACATTTAATATAGTATAATTTAAGATGATTATTCTTAGTAAATATTTTTTATGTACTTTGTTTTTTTAAAACTCATATTTGAGCGGTGATATAGCTCAGCGGACTAAGTGCTTGCTTAGGTAAGCGCAGGGACCAGGGTTC